>JANIJG010006406.1:41707-67669 GCA_024611175.1 Megaceryle torquata | reverse complement strand
CCTTTGGTAAATTCTAAGGGAGTTATGCCAGAAGGAACAGAGTTTGCTGGTAAAGGCAGGAATTGCTTCACCAGTATAAGCTGACTCAAAAATCTAGATGTTGAAACAGGGATCACATAGCTGAATGTAATGTCTCTCTTACAGTTTTGTACCTCAAAGCCATCTGCTTACTTGAGCAGGCACTTCAAAGGAAAACTGTTATCCTGATCCTCTAGTAACAGTAGTGGAAAGCTTTCACAGAGCTGCCTCACTGTGGTGTAAAGAGCAGATGTGGAAGCTTGACTTCACTCAGCAAGAGACGGTCAGCTGAGAAAGCTCAACATAAAGGGGCATGTATCTCATCTGTGCAACTGACACCCACTTTCTTATGTCAGTCTCAATGTCTTTGAAATTCTCCTTAGGGAATCACCATTAGGCCAGTGCAATGAGAAATGAGAGTTCTGGAAAGGCTGGAAAATCTCTAGGAAAACTAACTGGGATAAGAAAATCAAACAAATGAAAATAAAACAGGTTGTATGTCCCCAGAAAGACAGCATGGAAGAGGCATCTTGGAATGGAGGTAGTAACTCCCCCATCTGCACAGGTATATCACATATGGCACAAGGCAAACATAAGATTCAGGGAAAATGTAAAAAAATAAATAATTGCCAGAGAAGAAGGTGAGGGGGAATATCCTCGGATCCTGATGACAGAAGTGTAAGTTTTAAGGAAGATCGATGGCAGATGAATGGACAATTGCATCAACCAGTCAAAGACTAAGTACTGTAGTGAGGAGACAGTGCTCTGTTTGGAAAATAAGGGTTGCTCAACTTGCTTCCTTGCAAATGCAAGATCCTCTGTACCTTGGACCTCCTAAGATAAGGAGAGGGGATATTCAGACATCAAAAGGCAGAATAATTAGTGAACCTTAGCTCATCTTGCATGGCCTGTAGATAAGAACTCGGTCGCTCCCTGGTTGATGCACAGAAATGTTAAATCTTATTAGCTGTATGTGTATTCTTTTCTTAGCCTCACTTGCATAGTTTAGTCATTTGTTGGGTAGAGTCAATAATAAGATGTTTCGAAGCCTGCGACTTCTTGCTTGGCAAAGATGAGAGAGGCCTTGAAATGGTTCCTTAAGACAGAGCACCCTGATAACAGGGACTCAAAGTGTCCAGATAAGCACCTGAAAACTAATTTAAACTGATCTTCTTGGAGCCTTCCAGGGCTGAAGGATGGATGAGCTCACCCCATGACCATATTTAGGCAAAGGAAGCCCAGAGTACAACTAGAGAACAGTGTGAGGATGACTATGAATGACCACTGGAGGGGGAAAAGACCCTAACCCTAATTTTATTATGCATGCTCGGACTATGCAAATGAATTCCAGGAACTCATTAGAGTAAGACTGGTCGTTCCAGGAAATCTGATGAATATGTATGGTTTTCCTGTATATTAGATGGTGTGTTTTGATGATTCTTTGGAGCACTTACAGAGGAGGATCCCCAGTGCTGCCTCAGCGCTGCAATACATAATGCCTGCTTAATAACAACTCTGTTGTTATTGGGTATTTCTCTCAGAATCCATATCCAGCCACACCTAGCCTCCCATCTCGGTGAGGAGTGCTAGAAAGCAAGGGGGTTTGGAAGCAATGAATTTTGTTTCACTACTTTATGCACAGTTATTATAGATGATCACTGAACTCTGAATTTCAAATGTTTGGAACACTAAGCATTGATTTTCATCAGGGTTGCATCCATGTATTGCTTTAATACTACATATGCCTCTGCCACATTGGTCTCCCTAAGAAAAGTTTACTTCAAGTTTACACAAGCTACTGTAGGCTGTACAAAGCTATTGTATTTTCCATGTCTGGGACTACAAGACAATGCTTTAGCTCTAATTGCTGTTAATTAAATCCAGCTCTTTTTCACACAGCTTTGCTCACACAAAAATGTACCTAGAAGCTATTTAACTGATGGACTGGAGGAAGTTTAGATGTCCAGCAGACATCCTTATACTTGTGACTCAAATTTACAGTAGCAACAGTTCCTTTTAAGGTGGAACCTTCAAATGGAGCATTTTAATGTTAGGGTTGAAAATAACATTCCCTTTTTCCATCGTAGAAGACAAAAAGCCTAATAGTGAGAAAATTAAGGTGGGTGTCCAACCCTGAAGGTTTGCAGCTGAGGGTTTTTGGTTTTTTTGTGTATCTGTATTCTCAGGATTCTTGATCATTAGGTGGGAATGGCATAGTATGAGATCAGTTACCTTAATCTGTCTGCTCAGGCCTTAATGAACAGTCCAGTCCAATAGCTGCAAGATCACTGCAGCATTTAGCATCATAACTTGAACCACCACAACCACCTGTGTACTTTAAAACACTGCATTGTATGTTGTAATGGTGGAAATAGCTGGGGGCTTTAAAACATCAGTTGTTCCAGGTTATGCCATTCTTGCATACCCTCTGTTGTGAACCAATTTCACAGTCATTAGGACTCAGTTTACCTCAGGGTTGTTGACAGACTAGCCAGATGACAAACTTTGGAACTTGGCATTATTGATTTTACACTAGATTGCACAAATGATTTATGGGTCTGAAATTATGACCACGTGATGTTTCTGTCTTTCATTGTATGTCCTTCTGTCTTCAAACTGTGGTCAATTTTTATCAGTGAAAGTGCAATATAGCTTAAGTAACTGTCAAGTTACTGATTTTCTCTGATTCTCTGAGTAAATATGCTACCAAGAAATTTCAGTATGAAAATGCTTGAGCTAGGGATTGCTGCAGCACAAATAACTGAAGACAGGCTGTACAGCTGGCAAGCTGGCTTTTTAATTGGGTTGGTTTGCTTTTTTTTGAAACATCTAAATTGTTAGACTTTGTAAATACTTGTGAAATGCACAGTTAAATGCTTAGCTTCAGCATGATTAGGGAAAACACTAGAAATAAAAGATAAAGGTATGGAAATTTCTGATTTGGACCATGAAAGTTATGTGAACTTTCATAAACAAATCTCAGGCTGACATTGAGATGACTGTGGCATGTATTAATAAAAGAGGCACACAAATTTTTAGCACTCTCACTTTGCTTTTAGCTTGTATTTATTTTGTAATTGAGATAGTATTGATGGTACAGTGGCTCATCCATTCAAAGCTACAGGCTAGTATGTTTCACTTTGCTTTTTAGATTATACTGGGAGATTTTAGTCTATAGTTTTTATACTAAAATTCAATTTACACTTAAATTTTGCAGAGTTACAGATCCCTTGGGGTATAAAATTATTCTTACCGTATAATTTAATTCTGATTATTTTTTTTGTTTTTGGGTTTTTTTTTTGTTATTTTAAAAAGTAAATAAGTACTTTAAGGTAGAAATTCAGGTATGCTTCTTCATTAACTTCCTCTTCAGCTCCCAGGTCTACACACATGTAACAGTACTCATTCCTACAAGAGAGGCTATTTTAGATTGACAATTACATAGGTAATTATATAGGCTGTTGCACACAATATAGGCACAGACAGTGCCTATTAATACAGACAGTGTTGTAGATCCTGCTGTGTAGTTGTGTGGTGGGACATATTTTAGATACCTTTTTTTTTTTTTTTTTTAATGATGGTGGGTGAAGATTAATTTGCATTCCTGAAGTTAGTTCTGCAGATATACAACCTTTCAAAACTGTACTTTTTAAGAAACAATATTTTTATGTGGTTCAGTTACCCCGATGAGACAAAGAATCTCAATTTGCCCCCTAAATTATTAATTTGTAACTAACTTCAATGATTCTTTATGCGAACTTTTAGGAAGTAGAGCTTATTGCATATTTGTAGTACAACTTCCTAAGACCTAATATTACAAGCTCATCTCAGTCCTGAAGAACTTTTTCAATCTTTTAGCTGATTTTCACCAAACTTGGTAGGCTGAACTTCTTAAAAGTTTCAGGAAATATGCAACTAATGGAGAGAAACACTGTCTCTTTCCTCTTTTAAGGGAGCAGCCATGCTTTGAGTTCACTGTTATTAAACTCTGTGACATGGGACCTCAGGCTTGAGACAGATACCAGCAAGAACTTCATTCTGTGCAGAGAAGAACCACTTTGTCACTTTGAGCAATATGGGTCTTAAAACCTGTTCTGAAATGCTAGACTGTACATGTAAGCTATCTCATTACTTGAGGAAAATGCTTTTAGTGCTTCTCTTTTAAATCCATAGCTATTGATGTTTTTCTAGTCTATATATTCCAGGGAATCTTGAGTGTATTTATTCTGAGAGGATAAATGTCAACATGTTAGTGAATAGGAAGTCTCTTTTTTCCTTAAAAAAGTAAAGACATTCCTGACAAGCTAGATCAGTATTTTTTGTGTGTGTCCAGACTGTTACACTTCTTTTCAGAATGCTTCCTGGATATATATGCTGAGAATTGTGCTGACATATTTTTAATAGTCTGAGATAATGCAAGGTGTTATGGCAACTTCTGTTGCTAGGTAGTGTTTTCCAAGAGTTATCAGTTCACAAATATAATCAGAACTCTTCTTCATCATTCTGGCAATTCATAGCCATCAGTAATTTGTGTGGTGGTTCCCAGCCACTTTGTTTGATGCGATGTGGTTGAAAGTGTTGCATTTTTAAAGTAACTTTATCATAGCCCTGAAAGTGGTGAAGGCAGTAAGAAAGGTAGAAAGCAGGTAAAACCACAAGTGTTGTTTAGTGAATATTTCCTTGTTAGAAGTTACATCACAGTTTTTAAAATCCTGTAAATGGTGCTGGCTATCCATTCTAATCAACAATGCACCAAAGTACTTCATGATGTCTTCATTTAGTCAGCACTCACATTTCAGTAGCTTTTGTATAAGGGTCAAGGACAAATGACTGTAGCAGCCACTGGAGCACGTCATCATGTTACACAAAGTATTACTTGAAATGGGAGTTTGCTGCTGTACATTATAGATGACTCTAAGTGTGAGAATGTGTGATGTCTTCACCATCTGAAACATATTCATTATACTCTTAGTATTTGTGCTTCTGTCCTTACTTTGCCATTCCTCCCCCAAATTTCTCTCCTTTCATAAGCTGCAGCTTATGACATGAAACATCTATTTAAAATGTGCTTTCAAAGATAATTAAACAGCATAATGCCAAACAGAAGAAAGCCCAAGTAGAAGAAAATGTTTCAAGGAGGATTTTTATGAAATGAAGAGAAACTTCTGTGTAGATACCCGTAGCTAACTATTTAGCACAGCTGCAGTCCACTATATCATGCAGGCTAAAAAGCGATAATCGTGACTTGCATCTTCATTATTTATCTAGTCATAATCAGTGTTTAAACCCTATTCTATAAGCAGTTAAACCTGCTTCTTTTGAGATCTTCGTTGTCTTTCTGGCACAGTAGCATTAGAAAATATATTAGTCACAATAACAGAAAACATATTGATGCTTGCACAGGTATAGCTGAACTTTATTCCAATTGTAATGCTTCTGCATTGTAATGTTCATAAAGTTTAACTACACACAGTGCATCTCTGATAGATTTGAAGAAAGCTGTTTCTAGTTACTTTAAAATTGAAACCACCATCTCACTACCTTTCCTGCTGTAAATCTAGGTGACTGGGCAATGAAAGAACACCTAGGTTTTATTTGTTTTCTTCCAGGGATAACACTGATCATCGTCCTGATGTGTGAATAGAATAGTATATTGCAATATACTTTGGAGTAAAGTGTAAGACTTGTTCTTCTTTATCTTTTCATTAAGAGAGGTGGATTTGAAGATGCCAGTCTATGAAAAACCAGCATGCTACGAGCATTTTGGAAGGGAAGAACTTATATGGGAAATGCCAAAAAGATGGTGTATTAAGTTTTTCAGAATAATCAGGTTTAATAATCAGGTAAATTTTCAAGCTGTTCAAGAAAAAACTGTATATGTATATTTTAAAAAAAGGATTGCTTCTGTGGTTCCTTATAAAAGATTCCTGTTCCTTTTTCAGTGATCTTGTATGAATGAGTCTTTTGAAGAGGAATGTGGAGGTGAATGATGGGACAAGTAAAAAGAGCAGAACAGTATGGTGTGTCAAGTCTCACCAGTGTTTGTTTGTCCAAAATAATTCTAGCCTTTGCCTGAAAAGAGTGATTAGAAAAGTCATAATCCAAAATGTGATTGAGGGTAGGATGGTCCTGCTGTGAATATAGAGTATGCTGTTCTCAAAGTGGTGATGGTGGTAGGATTTACAATAGCAAAAGGAGGATTTCTTCCAAGGAGAACTGAAAGAGGAAAAATAGCAGTTGACCTCTGTTAAAGGTAAGTTAACCATATAATTTGCTTTGAGAATTTAAACTTTGTGTGTGTGTGAGATATAAAACCATGGGATCTCTGTACAGATCTACTGGCCTTTAAGACCAGACTTCTTGGCTGGGAAGGCATTACAGAACACAGTTGAAGGAGGCACAAGATGCCATGCCCCTGTAATTTACACAGTAGCATGAAGAACAGCAAATTCTTAGTTTATGGAGGCTGATTGAGAAATTCAGCCTTAAAATATTTAACTACTCATCTGTGCAGGAGAAAGTAAGCATGGTCACCTGAAATCTTACAGAATTTGGGGATGTCTGGGATCATCTCAAAGTGATGGCTGGTGGCAGGGAGCAGACTGCAACTGCGAAATACATTACTTTTTTGAAGGAGATTCCTACCAGCCATATTCTTTCTGAAACAAAAGGTTTTCAAACAGCCTTGTTTTTGTTGATCTGCTGTGCCAGGGCATAGAGCCTTATGCAGCAGACAGGCCTTATAAGCTAGTGATACATCGGTGCAAACACATGCCAGTCAGACTTACACCTAAACAGGGAGAGTGATGCTCTCCACGGATTAATTACCAAAACTCATGTCCCCTCTGCATTGTAACACACAGAGAAAGCACTACCGGCACCTGCTCCTGTGTATTCAGGTGCAGGAAGTGCGGGGGTCGGCATATCAGGGGTGTAGGGAGCAGCGAAAGAGATGGAAAATCCCTAGGGCTTATTAGCAGTGAAAGGTTTGCAACAATATTCGCGGGAGAAGTGCAAGTCCTGCCTCAGTGCCGTCTACAAAGGCCTAAGTTACGGACTCGAGAAGCACTGCACTACCTCTTGGCGACTTCCAAGCTGCTGAGTGTTAAGAGCGGGAAAACACGCGCTGCCTAGTGAATGACTTTCCTCCTCCCAGCTAATGCTCGTGTTGCCGCGAACTGTGCGGCCGCCCCGGTTCGCTCCCTCGCGGCGCCCCTTCTCGCTCGCTTGGCCGCCGCAGGCCGCGGCGGCTCATCCATCGCCATGCGCTTCGGGAGGCAGCCAGCGGCGCTTAGGCCAGGCCTCCTCGGCCCTTCGGCTCCAGCCGCGGGAAACCCCGCACGCTTCACTGCGGTAGAGACCCGCAGCTCTATATAGGGCCCAGCACGCTCCGCGGATAGTCGCCGCTACCTGACCGCCTGTCAGGCGGGGAGGGTGAGCTCAGCCCCGCCCACGGCCCCCAGGGGCAGGTCGGGCCCGGCCGGCGCCCCAGCTGGGGGTGGTGGCATAGGCTGGGAGGAGGTGGCACCGTGAGGTCACAAATGACGCAGCACTCCCGGAAGCAGCCTGCAGTGGAGGGAAGCGCGGCCGAGGAGGTGGGCCTCTGTCGCCGCGTCTGTAGCTTAGCGGAGCCGCCGCGCGTCTCTCCCCTGCCCTGGGCCGCAGCTCCCCCGCCTCTGTCGGCCGCCGGGCGGTGCCTGTCGGTGCCATGTCGCTCTTCCAGTCCGCCCTGGATTTCCTGGCAGGCCCCGGCTCCCTGGGGGCCGCCAGCCGCGACCAGAACGATTTCGTGGGGCAGACGGTGGAGATGGGCGATATGAAGCTGCGTATCAAGCGGGTCATCGCAGAAGGTAAGAGTGGGCGGTGGCGGCAAACCGCGCCCGGGGTGGGGCGGGGCCAGGCCGTGCGCGGCGGACCCTGTTGCTATGGGGCTGGGCTCGCCCTCGGGCCCGAGGCCTCCTTGTTCCCCTTTGACCGGAAGGGCTTCCGTCTTGGCAGGCTGAGCCCTGCGAGAGGAGGCCTTTTGGGGGCGGCCGGGCGGTGCTGCCTATCTGGCCGGGGGTGGCGGCTTCCTGCTCGGGGGCATCCGGCCTCTCCGAAAGGCTTGTTGCCTCCTTGCTGCTGCTTTAGTTTAGGGGTGATGGGTGCACGGAGATAATGGAAGTGACACGGAAGGCGTTCGCTATGACCGGATGTAGGAGCAATAGTTCCTGTTACTTAGCCCACTTCAGAAGTATCTACAGAGAGCCGTTCTGCTGTGCGGCAGCTTCTTGCTTTATGGATTAGAATACTTCCACCGTGTAACACAACACACAAAAGGAGTTTAGAATCTACCTTGTGGGAATACTGGACTGCATATATATATTTTTTTTTAAAACATGACAGTGTTTTATTACCATAACAATATTAAGTCAAAGGTGCAAGTTTGCCTGTGCTGTTGAGGGTTTTGAGAAAATGGTGAAATGCAATAAAACATGTTACCTTTAAACACAGATGTCAGAAGACATTTAGGCATATAGGCTTTGCTGGAGTACATGTAGTAAATGTCTGAAAGTTTTTCAGTTTCAGTGAATTTTTGGGTAGGCATCTTGGCACACTGCGTGCTAGTCTGTTTTACAGTAGGTACTATGTTTAGTGTGTACATATTACTTAGAAATTAGCAGAAATTTGGATCTTCTTATGCTTGTAGTCAGGAGTTACTTTATTTCTTCAAACAGAAAAGCCATTGAAAGCTTGTCTCAAAAGATTAAAATGTGAATTTGTCCATATTTATGCAGTTACATAATTAACTTTGTACAGGTGATTGCTATTATTTGTGAGGTATTTAATATAACTCTCTTCAGAGCTCATTTTCATTGTTGAAGTTATTTTTCTGCAGTTGTTTCTTAAAATTCTTTTAAGTAGTTTTATAAATTTGTTATTATTTTTTCCTGAGTAGTGTTTTGTTGAAATCTTAGTGACCACAATGGAAGAGAAATTTGATTCCTCAGGATTAGCTGCTTCAGTTCAACTTACAAAAATGTGGTTCTTAATTGACAAGCAAATGACTATGAGCCAGCAGTGTGCCCAGGTGGCAAAGAAGGCCAACGACATCCTGGCTTGTATTAGAAATAGTGTGACCAGCAGAAGTAGGGAGGTGATTTGTCCCCCTGTATTCAGCACTGGTAAGGCCACACCTTGAGTACTGCGTCCAGTTCTGGGCACCTCAGTACAAGAAGGATATCGAGGTGCTGGAGTGGGTGCAGAGGAGGGCAACGAAGCTGGTCGAGGGATTGGAGAATAAATCACATGAGACCGTTTGAAGGAGTTAGGTCTGTTTAGTTTGAGGAAGAGGAGGCTGAGGGGAGACCTCCTCACTCTCTACAACTACCTGAAAGGGCATTGCAGAGAGGTTGGTGCTGGTCTCTTCTCTTGGGTAATTAGTGATAGAACTAGAGGGAATGGCTTCAGGCCATACCACATACCACAAGGTAGGTTTAGACTGGACACTAGGAAAAAATTCTTAATGGAAAGGGTGATGGGATATTGGAATAGGCTGCCCAGGGAGGTGGTTGAATTGCCATCCCTGGATGTGTTTAAGAATTGCTTAGATGTAGTGTTGGGGATATGGTCTAGGGATGAACTTGTAGAGTAGGGTGAATGGATGGACACGATGATCCCATGGGACTTTTCCAACCAACCTAGATGATTCTGTGATTCTGTTTCTGGAGATTGCCAGTAATGAAAATAAGGGCTATAGATACTAAAAAAATATTTCAAAAACTGAGGACCTGTTATTCTTGACCCAGAATTAAAACCAAGACACACTTTTGTATAATGCTTGATACAGAAAACAATGTGGCATTTGATTGGCATTTGAGCTTTTCATTACACCTCTGCAGGCTTCCTCAAATGAAAAAGATAAAACAGTTTCAGGAATTATAATTTCTGACTCCTCCCAGCTTCTGGTCTGCAGTCAGCACAGCTCTTGCACCTTTGAGTTTTCAAGCCTCCACAAACCAACATTTACAGCTGCTAATCTCTGGACAGAGAAAAAAAATCCACCCTCAGTCTCTTTGCACCCACTCAGAGGAAATGAATGAGGAGAGAGGGCTGCATGGCACGATGCAGAATGGAAAATTAGAACCACAGCACTTCCACATATTCCAGTGAACATGGTAGTTTTAGTATCTTCCATCTTTTAAATTGTGATAAGACAGTAGAAATGAAACAGAAAGAAACAACATAAATTTAGCTTCCATGGACAGCTGTTTAGACAGTTAAATAGAGTCTTCCAAACTTGCCTCTTTAAAGAAATATAAACAACTTGTTGTGATAAAAGTCCAAAGTAACTAGAATTGAGAAAGCTTAACAGAACTTGCTTTCTGGTCTTTCACTTATGAGAGCCGTTTGCACTCAGATAACTTGGCATGTTTTCCTCAACCACATATGAATAACATATAATTCTTCCACCTGTAGCTGCAGTGGAAACTGGGATCTGATATTTGACAAACTTACCCACTGATCTTCCTAGTGATGACGGATTCAAATCTAGTTGATTCTTCACTGGTATGTTTAAATATATCCCAAACTGTTTTAATTAAAGCATGTTGTCTACTGACCAAGGGGTTTTAGATGCACAGATCAGGAATCAGCACAGTTAAAGGAAGATCTGCACCATAAGAATCACCCCAGCCTAGGCTGCCATCACTGTTCACTGGTTTAAAGCCAGCTTGGGTATGTTGAACTGTGTCATATTGCTCAGTGTCTGTTTGATGTGTGTCAACAATCAGCAATAGCAATTGTATTTATTCTGATATGACTGGACAGGAGTAGAGCTTCTTAAGAAACAGACAACCCAAAACTTTGAAAGCTTTTAATCCAAGTAAAAAAAAAATCATACCTTTTTGAAGGATTAAACAGATCACACAAGTAGAGTGAATCTTATGATGACAGTAAAAAGTAGGTCAGTTCCACTATTTTATTATTAAGGAGAGTGGGAAAGAAAAGTTCTGCGTTATTGTTTGGGTTTGGGGTTTGGGTTTTTTTTTTCAGCAGAAATTGAGATACAAGCTCAAGTTGTTAGAGATTGAACAAACTGAAAAAATTCTGTTGAGGCTGCCAGCACTCTTTCCAATGTTTTGCGTGGGTTTTGGATATATTCTCAACCCCCCCACACCCGACCAAGAAATCCCCTAGAACAGAGGTTGCTTTTTCATACCGTGCACCTCTTGTGTCCTACAGCTCCAGCTAGTTACTGGAAGCTTTACTCATGTTTTATAGGATATAGGCAAATGCAGTTATATTGTAATGCATGAGACAAAAGCACATGCCATCTTTCCAGTAAGAAAGAAGAGGCTGTTAATCTGCTACAGAACATTGGCAGCTCTAAAGAAAATCCTGTGGTATTTTTTTTAGCTAATTCCTAGTTATTTCAATGAGATTGATAACTTTACTTGTTACTTCGGGTTTTGGTGCACCAGGTTTTAACATAGAATAATTTAGGTTGGAAAACACCCTTAAGATCATTAAGTCCAAATGTAAACCTAACACTACCAAGTCCACTACTAAACCATGTCCTTAAGTGCTATGTCTGCAGGTCTTTGAATTACCTACAGGGATGGTGACTCAACCACTTCCCTGGACAGCCTGTTCCAGTGTTTGATAATCTTTTCAGTGAGGAAGTTTTTCCTAATATCTAACCTAAACCTCCCCTGGTACAACCTGAGGCTCTTTCCCCTTGTCTTATCAATTGTTACTTAGAAGAATAAACTAACACCCACCTTGCTACAGCCTCCTTTCCTGTAGTTTTAGAGAGTGGTAAGGTCTCCCTGAGCCTCCTTTTCTCCAGACTAAAGAACTCAATTCCCTCAGCTGCTCTTCAAAGGACAGCTTCTCCCACCAGCTTCACTGCTCTTCTTTGGACACATATCCTACCTGAGACAGGAAATTAATTTTCACATAGTTTGCAATTTCCTCTCCATTGGCCAAGAATTCCATGCTTAACAGTCTTACCTACCTACAGGTCCTCTTTTTGAGGGTAAGACATAGAGCAAAGATGTGGGAAATCTATGTTGTGGCAAGGAGAGAACAAAACACCAAATTTCCCTTTGCATAGCATGTATATCATTGTCTTATCCTCCATCTCTCTCTCTGAAAAATCAGATAGAAGCTGCAAGCCCATGATGTGATACTGGCCTGGTTAACACACTGCTGTGGTTGCTTACAGATACTATTAACTGCACAGCTCAGCTGGCAGTTATAACTGAGAAAAACAGGAAAATGAAGGAAGGTAATAACTTGTTATTCTTTCCCTACAATGTGTATCTGTTTATATTCTCCTTATATAAGGTAGTGTTACTTGGTCTTTTCCTGTAAGAGATATTCATGATGGTGTGCATTCACAGCACCTGAGCACTGTTGTGCCAGAATCTTCAGAAGTTAGTTGGCTATATCAGAAAAACCTGCCTTTCTATAAGCACTATGACACTTACCATTAACCTTCAAGTTGCTTTCAAGTGTTCTAGGCTGGGCAGTACAGAATTGACATGAACAGCTGCTTCTAGCTGTTTCTGAAAATATTAGCTCAAGTTTTCACTTTTTACATTCAGCAGATGGTTTTGACATAAATAAAATGGCTGTAATTGAAGGATTAAGGAAAGAAGTAATTAAAGATCAGCCTTGCATAGCTATTCATCTAAAAAGACATACTCCTTTGCATTCAAGAGGGAAGAGGTAACATGGTGCTTAGCCCCAGTGCAGAAGATTACAGTGCTACTGACTCCACACTATCCATCTTGTGGACGTAGTCATGCACTTAAAAATCCCTTTTCAGACCACAGTTTAGCAACTTTCACCTCTTTCAAGATGGGTTTCCTAAGAGTCTGCTCTTTGAGACAGCTGCAATGATCTTTCTGTTCAAATCTTAAACATCCTGACCTCACTAGAAAGAAGTAAGTTCCTCATCTCCAACTTTTCCCATTGCTTTGTGTGTTAATGTTCCTTTAGTTTCGGCATGGCTGTTAAAATTTCTGCATAGATTTTGATGAGGAGAGGGCCAGTGAATTAATGTGAACACTGAAAACCTATTTCTCTAATAAGCCCATTAGTGTTTCTGGGATTGTCAAGGACAGGAGGCTATCTTCACTCATTATAATCATTGTCATTAGATTTTGAGCAGCAAAGGTTAAAGCTGACTGGAGCAGGCAGGTTATGGGCTGAGGCTTCACCTTCCATCTCATCTTTCTGGATAGCACTTGTGTCTCTGGTGAAGAGACTTGTGTTACTGAGTGACACCTTGCCCTAAAATATATTTCATACTATTTCTGTAATATATGAGGTTTATGGGAGAGAAATAACCTAAAGGAGCATAAGCTCAATGCTGCAAGATGCTGAAACACCATTAGAACATTTCTGGAGAAGACACATCAAGAGATGCACTGATGCTGTTGTAAGAATAATTAACTCTAAATGACATTTCTTCTAGCTGCAGAAGTACTAATATAATTTGGAATTTGTAAAAATATACACATTTTCATACAGTCACGTTCAAATATAATTCAGGATCTTCCTCGGCATTTTGTTTTAGTGAAACCAGTTGCAGATATACTGTTGAGCTTATTATAACACAAAAGCATTTATGGAAGACAATTCAATAATTATAATGACATTTCCAGAATGCACAACATGCATAAAGAAAATCTGGTGATGCAGAGAACAAGGACAACAATTTAAGTGGGACATTAATTGAGTTTAACATGTCTTCCAGTTGCTATTTTGGTTAGTATTTCAAGTTAAGATCCCTTGTAATTTGAGAAGTGGGTGTTCTGCAATATTCTCAAAACACTGAGGCTTTGAGGAGCTATGATTCATTGGACCACAGCTGTCTGAGGGCTTTCTGAACATCACCGTATGATGTTCTTTCTTTCTTGGGAAACAGTCACTTTGGAATTTTAAATTTCCAAGGGCGTGTCTTAAAGGTTTTTTACTTTTTAAATTACAGTGCTATAATTCCTATTTAAGATCTCTTTTTAGTTGAAGACTTCAGTATTTACTCCTCAAAGCCTTCTAAACAAATACTCATAAACTGCTGGAAAAGTCAACTTTTTCTCCCTTGTAAAGGATGGGAATACAACCATTCCCATTCCTTTTCTTTTTCTTAGGTACATTAGACAAGGGAGTCACTATTAAGGCTTATTTTTCTGAGTAGAAGGAGAAAGCAGAAAGGATTTCAGACACCCCAGATATTAAATGAACAAAGATATTATTTGGACTGAAAATCTATATGCAGGTACCAAACAGCTGAATGTGGCACAGCGTGGCTCAGATGGATGGCTCAGCCACATTAGACTGTCAAGGTTTCAGCCATGCAAATATGAGATTTATCTCACTGCGAGAAGAGTGGCTAAAGAATTCTCTTATTTGTGATCGTGTGACACCGGCTACCAAAACATTTTATTTAGATGCTTCCATAGCAAAAGATAGTAGAAGTAGGTTGATGTTGTTACACATGATGCCTAGGATATTGAACTAGAATTCAAGTCACAGTAATCTCACTAATAAGTGACCACTTCGATACCAAAACACATCCAGTTTGAGAAAACAGGAAACATCTCCTTTAGAGTCAACTGAACCACACAGATGATCAGCAATATTTAAGAGCTGTTTTAACAGCTTTCTTGATTGTGTCACATACCAGTGAAGTCATCACAATTTAAGGAAATGCAAGCATTCTTTGCTGAAGTAACACCAAAGTCACAGAATCCTGGAGCATACTCAGAAACTGTTCATGAACTACAGGCTCTAAGTGTAGACAGCTATGGTTCCTCACAGTCAACCTCATTATTCTTCCATGCATTGGTGTGAGCTTTGTCTCTCATTTTCTATATCGTTCAGGCAATCCGACAGATCATAGTTTTCAGATAGTGCTCATTTTCAAAGTTCTTAACATTATGATTAATAATCCCCTTTGAAGCTGTAAAATATTTTATCAGTTTTAACTGGACTGCTTTAATAGCATTGCATCAGGTTATTCCGTATATAAAATGACAGTAAGAGGCTGTGGATATGGTTCCTCGTTATGAAAGCAAACCAGCATCTGACTATACAGATAACACCACGGACAGCCCCACGCTCAGTTCTTCCTCAAGATGCCCAGCTCGACGCTGCTCTCGCTTGTGCCCCGTAGCTCTGCAGACGCCCGTGGATGGAGGTGCGCTCTGCCAGGCCAGGAGAGAAGAACCCAGCCCCGCGTCTAGTTCCGAGTTGTAGGGCGTGGAGGCTCGCAGCCTGGAGGAAGTTGTGGGGGCCGGCCGCCCCTCCCCTAGAGCGCCGCAGATGCTGGGGGCGTGGCCTCTATGCCAGCTCGGCATTTGATACGCTCAGCTTCAGCGTCGCCGTTGAGGCCTTAGCGCAGAGCGAGGTGACTGCGAAGCGAGGCCTAGATGTCCCGATCCGACCCAGCCTAACCTACGCGGGTTTTCTGGGCGCTCGGAGGGACCAGGGCAACTCAGGCCGGTCTGGCGGGCGGGGAGGGGCGTGCGACACCGCCTGACGGCCCGAGGGGGAGGGCTAGTGGCAGGAGCTCTGCAGAGTCGCGGGGGCCGCGCCCCGGAGTCATCGGGAGGGAAGAGCTGCGCCAGCTGGGTGCGTGTCGTGCGCCGCGATCAACTTATGGCTGGGGGTGTGCGCGGAGGCGACCGGGGCGCTGCTGCGAGTGTGAGTGCTAAACAAAGAGGGCGGGATAAGCGGTTGGACTGCGGCCGGGGGTGGGTGCACTGGTATGTTATACTGACAAGGCATATGTGCCCCTGTGAGCGTTGGGGAGGTGCAGGGTTCTGTATTTCCTGGAAAGGGAAAGGTGTGCACAAGTTTCCTCTGGAAGAATGAAGAGAATGGCTGTACGTGTGGGTGCGTATGCATGTTTAAATCGGAGAGAATGGAAGGATTGTCCACAGGAAAAGGTACGTGTGCACTTCTGCGTGTTGGAGGTGTGTTGACGGACTGGCCTCACAGACAGAGGTTTAACAGGCCTAGAGAGGAAATGACCCAGCACACTTATACGTGCACAAATGTACGTTGCATGGCAGAAGGGTTTTTCACGAAGGGATGTATGTTAGTATATATTGGGGTTGCACAGCAGGAATGGTACTTAGCAGATGCAGAAAAAGGGAGGTACAGAAGGGCAGACCCAGCACTTGTGTAATGAATGTATCTATATACTTGAGAGGTGTAGATGGGATGATCCCGTATACACATAAGGAAGAAGGAAATTATGGGAAGGGTTTCTTTCCTCAGTACAAAGTAATACATGCACAGGGTGACACAAGCAACAGCTATGCCGGGTGATGGTGGGAATGCTTTTTTCACTTGCACAGATGTACTCGAGGGGGGTTGTTGAAAGACTTGTTTGTGTATGTGGTCACCTGCGTAGGGCTGCAGTAACAGGCCTCAGATATATCTGCATACAGGCAATATAGAAGCAATGGCTTTATGGGTAAAGAAGAGTGGCATGAATACACAGGCTAGTACATGGTGTGGGAAGGGTTTTGGAGATAATAAACTGTGTATGTATCACACAGCAAAGCAAGTGAGAAGATCGAATGACTCCACAAGCACACAGGCATAAGCAGAGTGAAGAGGTTGTAAAGAGTATTCCAGGCACTTTGGTTTTGAAAATCACTGCTTTAGAATTTTGAATGTAGAGTATACAAGTGGTATCATTTGTTGTGAAACACTGATAAAGAGAAAATAAATGTTAAAACTGACAGCAAAAAACACTGTGTCTGCACCAAGACCTGCTGTATGGCTTACTTGCAACTTTTTAAAACAATTGTGGTACAGAGATTTAAAAATTTCCTGTACAATTATCATCTGAACCTTTGAAAGTGTAAAAATAATTAAGTGGCTTTTTGCCACTTCGGTTTTATTCTGAAAGGTAGTGTAACATACTCTTTCAAGAATTATGGTTAAACTAGAAAAAAACTTCTCTGCCACTCATAGTTTTGCAGAATCATAATGGATTATAAGTGGAGACTAGACATTACTCTTACCTTTGACAACTTGGAATAGATTCCTGATCAATTTACATTACTATTAGACCAAAACACTGTTTATTATGTGTGATAAAACCTAAACTAATCTGTGTTAAAAGTAGGGAAATCTTCAAAAAGTTGCTAATTTTTTTTAAGCTTCCTAAGAGTGGGATATCACCCTAGACTTTCGTTTAAAAATTTAGTGGGGGAAAAATATGAATATAAAAGGAGCATGAAATTTGATGTCAGTACTGTTATGCTTGCATAGCAGCTGCTCAGGAAGAGCTTCTCTATCTGTCAAAAACAGTAGATAAATTGCTACTGGGGGAGGAAATTTGGGCTATTTGGTGATATTTATTGTTTTATCCTTTTTATGGGTGTGGGTTCATAGGTTTTTGTTTTGTTTGTTTTGTTTTTCAATTGCTAAATGAAAAAAGACACCACAATAAGAACAGCAAGGAAGAATGGTAAACAGGATAAGTAAACATGAAAAAATATTACATTATTTAATCTGCTACTAAACAAGCTGTAAAATCCTATCAAAGAAAACGTCTTGTTATAATAACCATTTATGATGTTTTGTAAAAATACTGAGTTTCTGTGGCATTTTGTCAGAACCCCTTTTTTTTTTAACAGCCTCTAAGTTGTCTGATGATAATCATCATCTTTTTTTGTCTACATGTCTCCAAAAGTTATTTGATTGTAACTTAATACTCTATTACAGTTTGATGTATTTTGGCATGCAAAACAGTATGGAAGGGTTTAGAAGTCAATGTTTAACTTGCTCTACCTTACCAAAGTGTCTTTAACAGATATGTAAACTGACTCAGGAAGAAACTTTCTCTTTTTGTTCACCGAGTCTGTCAGTGGATGCATTTTTAGTGGTTTGTTCCATTCTGTGATTTTGGAACGTGAGGATTTTTTTCTTTCATTCATGAAGACATCAGTTATTTTTCTACTTATACAGAAGTTTCCATCTTAACAGGAAAAAGTCATTTTACTGTTTAATTTAGAGTTGAAATTGATAATATTTAAATACTGTTACCTGGATTTTTTAATACATTGTTTATAGAAATAGAGGTATTAAAACTGAGTATTAACTTAAAAAAAAAATAAAAATCTGTCCTTCTCTAAAATCTTCTAATGATAGGTACTGTAAGGTATCAGTTGTCTGTTATCAGTGGATCAGTTAATATGTGTCCATGATTCTGGACTGCACTTGCATATGCTGTTCATGAAGTGTGCCATTGACTTGCTATAAAATTTTATTATTAATGCTGCATTTTTTCCCCCCTATTATTTCAGGAAGTGTATTTCAATAATCTTTCAAAACAGAAACAAAAGGAAGTCATGGAGAAGAATGGAAGCAACCATAAACTTCGTGTTTGTGTTGCTACTTGCAACCGTGCTGATTATTCAAAATTAGCTCCCATTATGTTTGGTATTAAGGCAGAACCACAGTTCTTCGAGCTTGATGTCGTAGTGCTTGGTTCCCACCTGATCGATGATTATGGGTAAGGTGAATTTTTCTGTCTCTGCCAGTCTGTTTCTGGGGTGTCAGCAATAACATCATGAATGTCAGGTAATAAAATCCTTGTCATCTTGAATGTACATAATAAAATTTTAAATGTATTTTTTCAGATTTTATTTCATTTTGAAGCTCCTTCTGATATTGCTTAAAAAATAAAAAAAAATGCAATCTTGTGATTTTAAAAAGTTTTGTGTAAATGCTGTAATTGAGATCTTCAACAGGATCACAGGCTATATGAAGTGAGAAACTCAGTTGATTCAGATTTACCTAAGAATCTGATGATTATCAAATGAAAATGTGATACAGTTTTAATTTTCTCAGAGAAAAGGTAATCTTAAATTGCAGTTTCCATTTTGCATAGTTATTGGAGAAAGTACTTACATATTCCATATCCCAGGCAGTACTGTTAGTTCTTACTCCAGGATTGTGGAGAAAGGAAAGGGTGGTTGTCTCTTTCTGACAAAATGAATAACTGAAGGTACATTAAGTATGATTTGTCAGGAGAGATTATGGTCCCCTCCATAACACCCTATTAAGTACTCAGTAATATTACCTGCCTTGGTCTTTCTGCATCTATGAACAGCATGCATATTCTTGCTGGAATTTTGTTTTTTGTTTGTTTGGTTTTGCCTAGTTTGCATGTACCCAGTAAGGGAAATAAAAAGGAAAATGCTTACTTTGCAAATCAAAGTCAGACTTTAGCATAGGTCTTGCAGCATAATAGCACTGTTGAACATTTAGAAATGTTATGCATATCTTCAAACAAAGACACTTTTTGAGCTTTCCAGTAAGAAATTTTGGCACTTCATAGATTAAGATGTGAGGTGGTTATATTATCTCGAAGTACTAATGCAGGAAGTTCCACTACTGGTGCCTGTTCTCAGTATAGTGCTCAATTCCTTACTTTGTACTGGATGTTGTTTCTTTCTAATAACTTGGCAGGGTGAACTCAACACTACAGAACTTTGGGGGTTGGACTTGAAGATCTCCAAGGTCCCTTCCAACCCCTGACACCCTGTGAACTAATGTGTTTAGTAAAGACAAACCACTAACCAAAAAAACTTGACAAGTTAAACCAGTGTTGAATTGCATTCTGTCAGATTGGAGAAATAAGCTAATACTATTTCATTTACTGAAAAGGAAAAAAATCACACTGATTTTTCTATAGTCCTTAACCCTTTGCTGTCTGCAAGACTTGTGCAAAGTAATATGCAATACAAGTTTTCCAGTTACAACATGCTTAACACCTGTCTCTCTGATATAAATGATTTGTAATGCACAAAGTAATGTGGATTTTGATCTGACAAATGTTTTGCTGTTAGTTGCTTTGTGGTAACTATTCTTAAACCCTGGTACTGCTGGATATTTTTCAGGATCTTGTTTTGCATTCCTTAATCTGGAGGCTCCTAGAGAGGTGGATCTTCAAAATGTGTTCTAGTGATTTGAGTAGGTTAATTAACGGTAGCAGAATTTCAAGAATGGTGATCCTGTGAACTGTTTCTTACTGAAATGCTTGGAGGATAGTAAAAGAAGTAAACCAGCAAAAATGTAGTCTTGTTTGCTCCTTGTTTTTTGACTTTTCAGAAGGGAAAGAATATAGAAGAAAAGAGAAGAAAGCTTTTTTGAAAGAAATGCACATAGTAGGGTAAAAGGCAGGTCTGTGAAGGGTAATTGTAAATGGAGTTGGAAATGCAATGCAGTGTATGCTCTAAAAATATGAACCTCTTCACTCAGTCACATAAAAAAAGATGTGTCTTTAAAAAAAAAACAAGCTACCTGACAAGGTAGTTGTAGATATATATCCTGTGTGTTAGAGCAGTGAGCAGAATTGAGTAGATAGAGAGGGTTTTCTTTAGTTACACAAAATGGAGATTGCTTCTTTGCTTGGGCTGGAGCACTACATAGTCATTGCTATCTTTTCTCAGCTTGCAGACTGTGAGATTTTCATTTGCAGAATATGAGTAGCAGACTGGATTTAATTAAAATAAAATATGATTTATATCAGTTTAAAAGTGTAATCCTTTTATTAAGACAGTGAAAGTGTCAGGTGGCTCAAAGACAAAATCGAAAAACTTAGGGGTTTTCCTCTAGCCAGAGTGTGCAGACTACTTAGGTCAAGGTTAGTGAATGTGGAAGAAGGGTGATTATAAGATCTTTCATATTCCAAATACATAACTGTAAACAATAACAATTCTCAGGATTCAAGGAATGTTTTAATTTAATCATTATGGAATGGAGCTGGTAGTATGTGTGGAAAACTTTTTTTTTTCTGAAAGTGTTTAGACAAACTTGATATTTGGAATGAGAGGGAGTATTTTCAGATGGATGAGAATGATCTGTTAAAATCTTAAAAACTTTCATCAGTAAAGGAGATGTGATAAACCTTTCTTCAAACCTAGTACAACTAATATGCAGTTATTTTGTCAAGTTATGTTGCTGTGAAACCAAGTTGTAGTTACCCTCTTCCTCTTACCTTCAGTAACACCTATCGTATGATTGAACAAGATGACTTCGATATTCATACAAGATTGCACACCATTGTGAGAGGGGAGGATGAGGCAGCTATGGTGGAATCAGTGGGCCTTGCGTTAGTCAAGTTACCAGATGTCCTGAACCGCCTGAAACCTGACATAATGATAGTTCATGGGGACAGATTCGATGCTTTGGCTCTGGCCACATCTGCAGCCCTGATGAATATTCGCATTCTTCACATTGAAGGTGGGGAAGTCAGTGGGACCATTGACGACTCTATCAGACATGCTATAACAAAACTGGCCCATTACCACGTGTGCTGCACAAGGAGTGCAGAGCAGCACTTGATAGCCATGTGTGAAGACCATGACCGCATCCTTTTAGCAGGTTGTCCCTCATATGACAAGCTTCTCTCTGCCAAAAATAAGGACTACATGAGTATTATAAGCATGTGGCTAGGTAAGGAGTCCACTTTCTGTGTTTTTCTGACTTTCAATACTAGACAGACTCGGTAATTAGAGTTACCAGTATGTGGGATCTGTTGAGCAGTGGCTCTGAGAAAAGTGCATGAAAGAAAGAGACTGGCTTCTCACTAGTATGTTAAGTTTGCTTAATTGGAGATGATTATCAAGCATCAACCTGCTCCTCAGAAAACTAGTATATTTGGTAATAGTATCTAGTATTCCTTTCCTTATACTTTTTCTTTTGTTCTGTGTTCTGCCATTTATAGCTGGAAAGCTACAAATCTGTCCTAGTAAACATATGTAGTTCTTTTGCCAAATAAAAAAATAATCCCTTAAAGGAGTAATTTCTCTAAGATGAACAATTTAAAACCAAACCAGTCTTACATGAACAGCTATTTTGGTGCAAAGGATGTATTTAAATAAAATCAAAGCTATTCAAGGCTAATCTAAAAAAATCAAAGGGAATTTATATTACGAACATTCTTCTTTGCAGCAAGGCAACATGTACCAAAGGCCTTTAGTGTTTCATATTTGTTGACTTACAAATAATTCCTGTAAATAATGGAAGTTTGTGTTTGCTTTTTATCTTTGAGAAAGCAATCATCTATATGGCACATTAACCTGTGTAGTTGGAAGCTAGAATCCTCTTAGATCAGTAGGTGAATATTTTGCAGATTAACTTTTTTGTCAAATGTATGTAAACCAAATATGACTGACTTTTCAAAGCAATGGGAATGATGTCTTTGCTTGAGGAAGGACAACAGACAGAAAACCTGACCAGCTTTAGGTCTTTCATGTTATTCCAAATCTACGCTGGTGTGAGAAGGGGCTCTTGACCCTGGTATAGTCTTGCAAAACTTTAGAGGTAGGCTTAGAAGTTAACAGTGTTTTTGGGGTTAGATAGTAGTAGTCACTAAAGTTATAAGACTTGCTTAGAGAGGCAAAAAACAAGATAGATCATCCTGTTACTAACTTGAGCTTTTGCATCAGTAGTTACAAAAGTATTTTCTCACTTCCTCTTACTATGCTATGCCAATAAAAAAACTTTTCTTGGGCTCCATTTGGACAGGTGAAGACGTCAAAACCAGAGATTACATAGTTGCTTTGCAACATCCTGTAACCACAGATATTAAACATTCCATAAAGATGTTTGAGCTGACACTAGATGCACTCATCTCCTTCAACAAGAGAACACTTGTTCTATTCCCTAATGTGGATGCAGGTAAGTAAAATACTGTGGTAACAGAAGGACACAGATTGTCTTTAAAGCACGCATTCATTCTTATGGAGTGCTTTTATCCCAGAGCCTCCAGACAGAAGGAAATAGCTGGATGGTCTCAGCATCACTTGCATCTACTGCAGCTTCATGTTCACATTTCTGGAGGGCGTCTCAGCTTTTCACGGTGGGGAGGAAGGTGAAGGGAAACCATGCAATATGTAGAAACAATATTAGTTCCTTTTAAATTGAATTAAAATGACAAAAATATTTTTGCAGTGGGTTTTGGTATCAAACTTTGGTTTATATGCCCAGATCTGCAACTTACGCTACTGAGGATGAAAAAGAGAGCAAAGCCAACTCAAGAGCTGCCATCTTAATGAACAGCTGTTAACTCCTCTGTATGTCTCAACTTTCAGTTTAAAAACAGAACTTGAGTAATTTATTCTACCTCTTGCTGTTCTTTAGGAAGCAAAGAGATGGTTCGGGTGATGAGGAAGAAGGGCATTGAACATCATCCCAATTTTCGGGCAGTAAAGCATGTTCCATTTGACCAGTTCATTCAGCTAGTTGCTCATGCTGGTTGTATGATTGGTAACAGCAGCTGTGGTGTCAGAGAGGTGGGAGCATTTGGTACACCTGTCATCAACTTGGGAACACGTCAGACAGGAAGAGAAACAGGTACACGCTTGCTTAAAGACTTTAATTTCCTCATGGTTCTGGGGTTTTCTTCTTCAACAGGATAAAGTCAAACAAATGCTTTTCATTTGACCAAGGCCATCTTGCAGTACCAGTGCAACATAATTTTTGATCTGTTTTAAAACTTCACTGGCCATTCATGTATCATGTTAGTGTTGCTTGTGTGTTCTACTTAAGATAATGATGCTTTTATCTGCAGACAAGTTAAAATGTATCCATTTGCAGTGGATTCTTTAGCAGAACAGGTAAATAACTGTTTTCCTGTATAGGTGCTTTGATGTTAGACATGTATTAGAATTTCACTTTTAAGAATACAAACTCCTCCCAACTTCAGAAAGTAACTTTATTGTAGTTCACAGATACACAAATAGCCATTTACCCTGTTGTCATTCATTCATTTTTTTAAATTTTAGAATTCTGTTGAAGGCTAGTATTCTACTCTCTAGTGTTTTGTAATACATGACAGCGTATCATAGCAGCCACCATTACTTTATTGGGAGGAGGAGGAGGGACATAATTAATGAGAAGTGATGTTGATCTGGCTGGAGTCTTTCCTGCTCAGAGGAAACAAAAACAATTATTACTTCATTTCTAAAGCAGTTCTTACCCTCTAATGTAATTTGGGGAGCTGACCTGTCCTATTACATTAAATTTTGTCATCTAGGTGAAAACGTTCTTCATGTTCGTGATGCTGATACACAGGATAAGATTCTGCATGCTCTACAGCTGCAGTTCGGTAAGCAGTATCCATGGTAAGTACATACATGTTGCTTCATTGAAGGGGATGTTAAAACAGTAAAGTAAAAGGCATTTATTCCTGAGGTGGTTCATTATATGATTGAAGTGCTTTTAAGGCACTAATCTGAGTCTACAAATTATTTTTCATTTCACATTTCTCATTCAGAATCATAATGCAATGTTGGTTATGCAGATTAGTATTTGTAAAGCAAAATGTTGCTAGTAAAGTTTTGATACAACTAGTAATTTAACATCCAACAGAAAGTCAAGCAGATAAAATTTATGTTAGCTTAGACTAAGATGATTAAGAGGGATTCCATAGTAACAGCATGGGGGAGAACATCCTGTTTACCTACCTCTGTCTTGGGCCTGAAGGACACACTACTTTATAATTCGATTGACCTCAGGCATGGTACATAGTGTCCTAAGTGCAAGCTTCCAAGGGAGCTCAAGGATTATAGCAAGATGCTTTTCCTTATTCTTCAGCCATATAGTATTGACCCTCAGTTCTTGAACATGTAAGTTCATAAAAACTTCCAAGAGGTCGTGTTTGTCTCAAGGACAAGAATCAAAACTATCTTTCTTAAGAACCTCAGTAGAGGTTCTGTAATACCCAACATCTGACACCATGTATGATAATATTTTAAAACCAGACTTCTATGTTGAAAATTGACATGAATGTACAGTTTATTTTTACATAGTTGCCATCTATGTTTTAAATACATCTTGCCTAAACTTGTAGCACATACATAAAACTTTCCATCATTTTAGAACTTTATTATGTGGGTCCTTTCACTAAACTCTTGAATTTTTTGTGTTATTGGTTTTGCTTTTTCACTATTATCTTTCCACTTTTGTACATTCCATGTTGCACAAACTTTGTGTGATCTTCAAAATACTGATTACTACGTACCGTATCCCATGACATCCTTGAATAGCATGAGCTGCACTACTGTTATAGTAGCCATATAATAATTTTCTAATGACACAGTATCACAACCTTCTTATAAAGAACTTTACAGATTGTAGTGTTATTTCCAATTAAATTGAGGTTTTTCTTTCATATTATAGCTCAAAAATATATGGAGATGGCAATGCTGTTCCAAGGATTTTGAAGTTCCTTAAATCTATTGACCTCAAAGAGCCATTGCAAAAGAAATTCTGTTTTCCTCCTGTCAAAGATAATATCTCTCAAGATATAGACCATATTCTAGAGACACAGAGTGCTCTGGCTGTGGATCTAGGAGGAACAAATCTACGAGTAGCAATTGTCAGTATGAAGGTAAATATTCTGTTGTGCTTATGGATATTCTGAAAACTCCATTGGTCTCTGTGGTTCTGTTCCTATAGTGGAGATATGGGCCTGTGATACAGAAGACCTCCAGAACAAAGCAATCCTGCTTGCCTTTGTTGATGAGTTAAGTTGTTTGCTGCACCTCTTACACAGTCTTGATACACTTTGCCTGCTGGTTTGGTCTTTTAAGACTGCTGTTATCCTAGCAAAGCCCATTTGCTGATACATCGACCTAGTTGTTCCCTCTCTGTGGGAAGTCATACAGACCTCAAAGAATAGGACGACTTTCAGATGTGTTGGTTCCCCATAAAAGGTGACAGCTCACCCTGCAGCTCTTTATATTTTAAGACAAAAAAGGGAAACACAGGAGCAAGTTTTTTACTTTTCCACTGCCTCACACAGCCATGTAATGGACACACAAAACTGTTCTTAGCAACAACCAGAATCACAGAATTGTCAGGGTTGGAAGGGACCTTAAAGATCATCTAGTTCCAACCCCCCTGCCAATGGCAGGGACA
>JANIJG010006406.1:22850-32994 GCA_024611175.1 Megaceryle torquata | reverse complement strand
GGCTGGAGCACCTCTCCTACAAGGACAGGCTGAGGGAGCTGGGACTGTTCAGCCTGGAGAAGCAAAGGCTCCAGGGAGACCCAATAGCCACCTTCCAGTACCTGAAGGGAGCTTAGAAAAAGACTGGAGAGGGCCTGTTTACAAAGGCCTGTAGGGAAAGAACAAGGCGTAATGGTTTTAAATTAGAAAAGAGTGGATTTAGCTTAGAAATAAAGAGGAAGTTCTTTACCAAAAGAGCGGTCGAGCACTGGAACAGGTTGCCCAGGGAGGTGGTTGAGCCCCCATCCCTGAAGACATTCAAGGTGGGGCTTGATGAAGCTCTGAGCAACCTGCTGTAGTTCAGGATGTCCCTGCTGTCAGCAGGGTGGTTGGACTAGACGACCTCTAGAGGACCCTTCCAACCCAGACATTTCTATGTTTCTATTACGAGCCATTATTACATTCAGTAGACAAATCTCTGAACAGTCTTGATTTTTATAGAAGACAGTGTATTTCTAACTAGAAATCACTACTCAAAAGTCCAGTGGTTATTTTAAGTCACTCTAAATCTTGAAAGTTACAGGAAATTTTAGGACATTTCTACTGTTCCAGAGTTTGAACAATTTATTCGGTACAGTTTGCTAATATATGTCTTTCATACACATCTAAAAAGAAACACAAGTATTATGTGATTTGCTGCAATCTTGCATGAAGTAGGAACATTAGTGCTTTGACTAACACCAAACATTACCCATCTATTTAGTCTTAAGATACTGGGTGCACTCTGGTTAGAATAGAGTTCCATGAGTAATCTTTACATGTCAGGAATTGCGCTGCCAGTAATACTTAGAAATTTTCCTTTCACACTCTGTTTCAAAGCCTAGTATTAGAAATGAAAATACTTGTCATTGCAAAGAGAAAAAGAGATCTTTTACTTAAGGTATTACACAAACATAGTTTTGATTTTTTTCTCCTATATTTCTGGGACTTAGGTATTTCCACAGGTGGACGGGTAAACCCCCGAGAAGGAGTTGTGCTTCACTCTACAAAACTCATTCAGGAGTGGAGCACTGTGGACCTTAGAACTCCTGTATCTGATGCTCTGCACCTGCCAGTCTGGGTGGACAATGATGGAAACTGTGCTGCTCTAGCAGAGAGGAAATTTGGTCATGGAAAAGGAATAGAAAATTTTGTAACACTCATTACTGGTACAGGTGGGTATCTTATAGTGCAATGAACTCTAAACACCAGCAGTACCAGTAACTCAGAGACTTAGCTAATCTTAAAAGCATGAAAACAATCACTGTGTCTAGAAAACCCTAACATACTAGATTCTTAAATGAAAAATCATTTGCTTATATATCTAATTGTTTCTTTTAGGATACTACTTAATTTATTCAGGTAAATGAAACCTTTTGCATTATATAGGCTTCTTAATAAAAGAAGTTATACTGATAGAGCTGTGCAGGTAAACTTTTTTTTTTTTTCTCCTCAAATAAGGAAAATCTGAGCAACTGTAGCAGAAATAATTTTGGGGTTTTTTTCAGCTTCGTATCTTAATTCTCTTCCAGGTGCAGAAATACAAGTCAGAGCAGCATATGTATCAGATAAGCAACTGAGTATGAGAGATGATGCATGTTATATCTCAAATGCAAATGTGGGGTAACTTCTCATTTGTTAAGTATATTGTTCTTTAGAAAGATGGCAGTAACTAGTTGATGAATCCACACCCTGTGTTTGGGAAGGGGCAGCAGAGGATTGTAGATTTAAGTGTCCTGGCTCTTCAACACATAGGTTTAATTGTCTGAATACAACATTAAAACATCTCCTATGAATGCAAAATTATAAGGCCACTTGAATCGTTAGTTCTGTGCATAAAGATCATGACTCACAAGCTTAAGGGATCTGTCATAGTAGTTCAATACCATCCATAGGCTTTGTAAGAAAGGAGAAGCATTATATGCCACTTTGATACATCTATGAAGAGGAGGGAGCTATGAGCTTGCTTATTAGGTGTGTTGAACAGAGAAGAGTTCTTCAATAACCAGTAACTTTTTGTTTCCCGTATAGAAGACCGCTGATGCACATATTTTATCTTGTTTGTATTCAGATAAGTAAATGTCAGTGTCCTGCAGAATGGGGCCTTTAAAGACTGCTTCTTTGTCTATTTCTTTCTTTTAAGCATAGAAGTTTTTATATCTTTGCAGGAATTGGAGGTGGAATCGTTCATCAACATGAATTGATCCATGGCAGTTCTTTCTGTGCTGCTGAGCTTGGGCATATTGTTGTATCTTTAGATGGACCAGAGTGCCTGTGTGGCAGCCAAGGATGTATAGAAGCATATGCCTCTGGAATAGCATTACAGAGAGAAGCTAAGAAACTGCATGATGGTATCTATGTACTTTATTTTTGAAAACAGATTACTACATTGTAGTATAGAAAGAAATTTGCAAAGATGATATTAAGAAAAACAGACCTGACGTCTTATTCTAAGAGTACATGAGAACTACAGGCAACCGTATAGGATTCCTGGGTATGACCAACTTGCATAGTACAATACAAAAGCATTATAAAGTAATACTTTCTCGGTGATGGCAATATGCAGGCAAACTACAGTTGGAACCACTGGTCTCAAAATTACCAGAAGCATGTAGTAGATTAGTCTCCTTTTTAAGTGTGCTGTACAGTAATCTGATAGGCAATCTGTGAGGTTTCATTTCACAGTGATTGTCTTTCAGCAGCAGCTTTTCAGATAAGTTTGAAAACCTATGATTTGTATTTTATTTTATTAACTTTGGGGGCTGATAAAAATGATCATACTCTTAACTGTTTGAGTTTGATGTCCTGCTTCTCTGAGTAGTTCCCTGAATAATATGAATATGATTGCTTCGGCTAAAGCCGCGGTTGGACAGATTGCTCAGGATTCAGGCTTCAGTATGCTAGTAAAAGAGATGTAAAGATCTTAACTGCCTATTTGTCACCATCCATTTCTTAACTTTCCATATTACCATGTTTTTCTCTTGGCTTCATCTCCTCTTCAAACAGCGGATCTGCTTTTAGTAGAAGGAATGTCAATGAAGAAGGAAGAGATTGTTAGCGCTGCGCATCTCATTCAAGCAGCTAAACTTGGGAACACAAAAGCAGACAGCATTCTTAGAACAGGTGAGAACTTAGACCATATGGTAGAACTCTCCCATGATTATGTTTTGGGGATACAGAAATGGTAATGCACTGTAAGACTACAAACACAGCTTTACACATTGAGAATCTCTTTCTATAAAAATTACTAATGGTAATGAAATTTTAAATATAAATGTTAGAGGAACTCTGATCAGAAGCATGTATTAAAAGTGTCTGTTCCAGGAAATGAGAAGACAAAAAGGTTCTGCAAAGCTTAAAAATGTGAGGTCTCAGCATTCCCATACTGAAAAATTTGTGGACGTTTCTTTGTAGTCAAGTAAATGGCTAGTCTGAGCAAGCAAATGCATTTTGCATATTACTTTACGTGGGATATTTTACTGGCTTACTAGCTTTAACTGATACCAGTAAGATGGTAGCATAGTGCTTTCTTATTTTATCTTACAAATATGGTAATGCATTGCTTTCACACCCATATCATTGGATAATGCGTCATTGTGCAATAAAATTGCCATTTTTTTCTTTCACTTTGAAAGAAAAATTACTGGCAAACTCATATTGTCTGATAACATAAACTCAAAACTGTCTGCCACATGGAATAGAACACTTGCCTGACAATGCCATTTACTGCTAACAGTCCTATTTCAACTACCAATCTCTGGACTGCTTTGAGTATTCTACTTTCTTTCTTTTTACTTTATCTTTTCAGCTGGGACAGCATTAGGTCTTGGAGTTGTGAACATTCTGCACACCATGAACCCCTCTCTTGTGATCCTTTCTGGAGTTCTAGCTAGCCACTACGTTAATGCTGTCAAAGATGTGATAAATCAACAAGCTCTGTCTTCTGTTAAAACTGTGGATGTCGTGGTCTCAAATCTAGCAGATCCTGCTCTTCTTGGAGCTGCAAGCCTTGTACTGGATTACACTACACGTAGAATATATTAGGTACCTGGAAGAATTACGGAAATGGACTATTCACATTCCTAATGGGTGGAGGGAATACTGTAACAAAATTTTTCTTTGATGAGAGCAGCTACAAATGAGAATAGTGTTCGGAATAGTAATTATTTCAGCATTAACTAATTGAGATATCTTTTTGTATTTTTCCTAAATTTTATCTGACAACATAAGAATTAATAGGCAATTTTTTGTTGGTTTTAATCACTTCTGTTGGTAAGCCCATATGTTGCTTTAAGTGTAGCTGAATTATTTATAAGCATTATCTTGATGTATGGCGGGGAATATAAGTATGGTGCATCAAATTATAGCTAACCCTTGAGGATCCATATCTCATTTCCTACCGATGTGAAATAAGAAGTCTGCAATGTGACCACATTTTTCAGTTTCCAGACTTCCACCTCCAGAGTAAATATGATTTAATCACCAATAGCAGGTAATAGGTGGAAATTAAGTATGTTGCTTCTACAACTAAAAAAGCTGCATCTAGAAATTATGGTTCTTAAAGGACTGGGAGGCAGATATTTATTTACATCACCTTTAGAGGTCAGAGTCCCATTTTAGAAGCTTTGCATATAAAGGAAGAAGACCATGGTCTAGTGAGCTTAACAGCCTGCAGAGCAGTCCAAACAATCTGACAAGTGTAGCAGTGAGCATCTGAGCATCTCTGTCTTCTGTCTATGGCCAATGGTAAATTATTTGCATTTTATTGTTTGAGGTTTTTCTCAAGGGGCTTAGTATATGTCAGTTAGCAGAGAGAGGACTGTTTACTCTTGGGTAGCCTGATGTGGCACATCTGATCATAAAGACTCTACCTTTCAAGAAAACTCTTCTACTGCAGTGACATAGTGCATCTCCTCAGCAATTCTGGTGGTTTCAGGTACACTGTTTTTGTACTGTATTCACCATTAGCTTGCAGGATGGGAAGTAAAATCTGAGCTTTATCCCCACTTCAAGACATTCAGAAGCCTGGGAGCAAAGTATGTCAGATACCAACAGAGGCTTGCCTAGGTAAACCGTGGGTTATATTCTAGTCCTTGATATATAGCCCTCTGTCTTTATCCAGCTGCTTTTTAGCGCAGCTTCAAGATGCTGTAGTAATAAGTATTCGGCAGAAACAGAAACATGGACCCGTCTAACTGTTCAGCTACCACAGAAAGAACATACCTGTAGAGAAGTCACAAGACCATCTTTTGTCCTGTATTTAATGGCCTATTTTGACTTTTAATTCAGCCACTGATGATATCCTCAGAAGCCTAATAACATACTGGTACAGGGGTATAAAAGGGATTATTTCCACACTCAGACTTCTTCTCCAGCCAAAATTAAACAACCCTCTGCAACCACCCCTCTGCTGTACAATAATTTTGAGCCAAATAGCTATTAGTAGTGAACCACTCTGATGGCTAATTCTAGGATATAATCTGCAAAAGTTGCCATCGCTTCATCCTTTCTTCTGCAAGGTATGCTTATTGAGACCTCACATCTTCATAGCAGATTTTAGAAACACCACCAGATCTTCTTGATGTCTCCAGGAATATTTTTGCAGCCTCTCTACTATAGATTTTCTCAAAATCAGCAAATACTGGCTCTTAAGCATTTGCAAAGTTGTAGTAGGCTTTATGTCACAAGGATTGCTTAATTCCTTTTCATAGGTGTCTTGGTTTATTTGGTGATTCACACTTAACTTCAATACCAGAGCAGTAGCTCCATAAGCAGGTAAAGCAGAAATCAACTTTGATGGAGCAGCTCATTTTGGAGGCCATCTCTAGGCACTTGGAATAGAAAAGGGTTATCAGGAGCAGTCAGCATGGATTTACCAAGGGGAAATCATGCTTGACTAATCTGATAGCTTTCTTTGATGTTGTAACTAAATGGATAGATGCAGGGAGACCAGTGGATGTAGTCTGCCTTGACCTTAGCAAGGCTTTTGACACAGTCTCACATAACGTCCTTGTAAGCAAGGTCGGGAATTGTGGGATAGAAGAATGGACAATGAGATGGATTAAGAACTGGCTATACAATAGAGCCCAAAGAGGGTGATTGGTGGTGCCAGGTCCGGCTCGAGACCTAAAACTAGTGGAGTCCTCCAGGGATCAGTGCTGAGTCCAGTCCTATTCAACATCTTTATCAGTGACCTCGATGATGGGACAGAGTGTCTTCTCAGCAAGTTTGCTGATGATACAAAACTGAGAGGATTGGCTGATTCACTTGAAGGCTATGTGGCCATTCAGCAAGATTTGGACAGACTGGAGAGCTGGACAAAGGGGAACCAAATGATGTTTAACAAGAGCAAGTACGGAGTACTGCACCTGGGAAGGAACAATAAAATGCACCAGTACAGGTTAAGAGATAGTGTGCTCTGTGCAAAAGGACACGGGAGCCCTGATACACAATAAGCTATCCATAGGCCAAAAATGTGCCCTTGTGGCCATGAAGGCCAATGGGATCCTGGGGTGCATTAAGAAGAATGTGTCCAGCAGATCAAGGGAGGTTCTTCTTCCCCGCTACTCTGTCCTCGTGAGACCTCACCTGGAGTATTGCAACTAGTTCTGGGCTCCCCAGTTCAAGAGAGACAGAGCTACTTGAGAGAGTCCAACAGAGGGCTACAAGGATGATTAAGGGACTGCGACACCTGCCTTATGAGGAAAGGCTGAGAGACCTGGGGCTTTTAGTCTGGAGAGGAGAAGACTTACATGGGATCTAATTAACGTCTATAAATGTATAAGGGCTGGACATCCTTTCTTTTCTTTTCAGGGACAACCTCTTTTCTTTGTGATAGGATATGGGGCAATGGATCCAAGCTAGAGTACAGGAAGTTCCACCTCAACATGAGGAAGAACTTCTTTACTGTAAAGTTTACAGAGCGCTGGAACAGACTTCCCAGAAAGATTGTGGCATCTCATTCTCTAGAGATCTTCAAGACCTGTCTGGATGCATTTCTGCATGATCTGCTTTAGTTTTGTCTGGCTCTGGCAGGGGGGTTGGACTCCAGTAATAATAGCTCAGCTCAGGAATAACATCATTTTGGTTTTAACAGAGGAGCCCTGTCATTTCTCATACTATCCTGTAGCATCGCAAAGAATACCTGGCTAATAGTGGGTCAAGGCTATTGCTTTCCACTGATCCTGGAAAAGTTTTTTTTGTACACATTTGACTGCCAGCACTTTTAAGGTCTAGACCTGTTAAGTAAATGGTTCTTCATATGCTTTTGACACACTTTTTTTTTTCCTGTCAGCTGGATGAAAACCTGCTGTGTATGTGCAAGTGGTGCAGAAGTCCTTGCAGTTTGCCCTGAGAAGGTTGTGGGTTTATAAAATTAGAAAGAATAAAAAAAAAACCCAAACGTTTAATAGCATAAGTGATTTTATTTGTTGATATCTTTTGTCTTCTGTTCAGAAATCTCCCTTGCACTTCAGGCACTTTATTACGGACCAGAGTTTTATGGACATTAGCTCCCCCTTGTATCCAGTCTCAGGGGGAGCATGCATTAGATGGTCACAAAACACGTGCACTGCTGTGCTATTTGGTTACTTGATGCTGATCCTATGACCATGAAAGTCATTGGCTCCAGTGAAGGCAAACCAGCCTTTAAATCCATTACTGGGAGAGAAGCAGCACAAGACAACAGCTAAACTCTTTCCCCAGCTATTGTCAGCATTTCAGAGCCTAAATAATCAATCCATTCTCATCACCTGCAATGGCAGCATCTGCTAATAATAGCTGTTGTGGGAGACATGTTTTTGCAGCGTCCTTGGGAAGTGCACACAGTATCCTGACTGCTGAAGCTCTAGCAGGAATGCCAATATCCTATCCTCTAAGCAGAACAGCATATGACACTCAGTGAGCTTGGGCAGGATGAGACCCCTCCTAGACAAGCATGTTTATAATCAGCATTGCACAAGCAAGCACGAGCAGTACTGAAACAGCCAATTGCCAAAAGGATGGAAAGCAGCTTAAAACTGGAGTTTAGTGCTGTAGCTTTTAATTCATACAGTTAATGTAAGACCTCTACTAGTGCCTGTGCAGCATTGCTCCTTATCCTTGCTTCTGCTAGAAAGAGTACTTTGTCCATGACAGCTCTGCCTAAGCATACAAACCCAACAAGACAGGACTTGAGAGCATGAGTTTTGCTAGCTGTCTTTTTGCAGATAGTTGCTGATACTTTGCAAGCCACATAGCTAATCAATACAGCATCAAGGCTGGGAATTTCTTTTTGGTGTCTCCTGAGGAGCAAGTTTATTCAGTGCTTTTGAGTCTTTGATCTGCCATGCAGTTACTCAGAATTAGTGGTCTTGAAGCATTGTCCCTCCTCCATTTAAGTATCCACATTGCCTCCACGGGTACTATGTCCATGTTTCTGACAATGTCATGTTTGTATTGCAAAAACACATCACAGACAGTAAGGTGCAGACAGTTTATACTCTTGATTAAATCTGCATCAGTGAAACCTGATTGCTGTGTCCCTCTCCAATGCTATGGAGAATTCACAGACATTAGCAAAGCAATGGGACTGTACACCTTTTGCACCATTCCAGATGGAATTTGAAAAATGGTTTATCAAATGCATAACCAGCTATTAGAACTAGTGTTTTGGCAGCTGAAGTGTAGGTGTTAAAGTATTAAGTACAGTTGTTTTAGTCTGGCACCATGTTATGTTTGCTTCGTACTCTGAAAGCCGATGCTTTGCATAATGGGCACATAATATATTTTAGTAACAACTAAAACTGCTCATGAGATTCTGAAGAAGTCACAGAAAGACAGATTTTTTTTTTCTTAAGCCTTGCTTAAGTTTGCAAATGCAGTCATAGCACTTCTAGGACGGTTCATTTAGCAAGTTCAGACAAAACAAGACCAAACCATATACTTTGCTGTGGTGCACAAGCCACTCACTGCTTATACATTGCATTTTGGTATAAAATCAAAGAAAGATGACTGGGGTTTTTTTCCAGATTGAGCAAGACACTGAGTAATACTAGTTATGGCAAGTAATACAATTTCTTGTTTCTGTTTTACTCATAATTGAGAGGGTTTTTTGTTCACAACCCTCCTTCTGACTTGACAAGTATCAGTTGTGTCCTTAATAAATCACAAATTACTGTTAGGCCATTACTGCTAGCTGAAGAAAGTTTTGCATTCTTGAATGCACAAATTTTTGTCTGTAAGAGATAACATAACACAACTTTTACCTTACTTACACTGTTAGACAACTGTTGCTGCAGCTCTGTCTCTGCAGGTGTTCTCAATACTAGGTCTTCCAGCTTTTTGCATGAAGCACATTGCACAGAAATTCTACATGCAAATGAAGTGCCAAATTTTTGCCTAATAAAACAGGAAGTATATGATGGCTATTTAAGGTAAAAGTTTGACTATAGCCCCCCCTCCCAGGGTTCCTTTATTTTTAATTTCACAACCCCGTGGTAAGTATGGATACAGCGCTTTTTATCCATACCTCATGTCTTGAGTTGGGTAAAATTTCAGTGCACAGTAACCACCGAATGGGCACGATGCAGTTAATCTTGATTAAATGTGTGCTTGTAACTGTCATCAAAGACATTGCAACACTGTAAACATACATAGTTGTCAGTAAAACTTGCAGTACTGATACAATCTCATGAAACAAGCTTCTCAGAAGGGTTGAGTAGCCCTTTCTTTCTCAGTTACAACATACCCAACACTTAAACAGACCATCCACTTCAAAGTCACACCGCAAATGCCTGGGTTGTTAGTTACCTTGTAAAATCTGAGGATCCTGTAGATCTGGTGCAGCCCCAGGCATACTACTACCCAGTGCCATAGTGCACAACCACTCTGCAGAGGAACAAGCTTGCTCAAGACAGCTACTACTGGAGGAATCCTCTTTTAGCAAACACAACAGACACCCACCTTGTCCATTCTAAAATAGAAGCTAGTAAGCTACATTTTCCTTTTTACCAGTGGCTCGGAAGAAAAAAACCAAAACCAAACCAAACACACACACCCACACCCCCCCCCCCCCCCCCCCCCCCCCCCACCCCAAAAACCCCGAACAGTATCGCAACGCGGGTTTTTGTTTTTTTAAAATTATCTA
>JANIJG010006406.1:0-22750 GCA_024611175.1 Megaceryle torquata | reverse complement strand
CAGACAGACTGGGTGCTGGCTGCCATGTGATCACAAGCTAAACAAAGCAAGTTCTATACCAGGGTGTGTTCAGTGGGAGTCTCTCTGTGCTGCAGGAGATCTTTGTGCACACGCACCTGGGGTTTTGTTTGAAGAACAAGAAGTGTCCCAGTTTACTTCTAGATCCCACTGACTAACTCCATTTTCTGCATCAGCTACATGATACAGAGGTTAAGCAGCAACAGTGGAAAGTTAAGGCCAGTAAATAGAGGAATAAGTATACTCAACCAGGTCAGAGGCAGCACAAAAGTCACAAAAAGTAACAGATGCTGACTTTTGGGGAAAAAAAAAAAATAATTGGTGTTCAGAAGCACAAACAAGGGTTCCAGTTGGCCTAAATAAAGCTGAGTAGTATTCTGCTCAGTGTCACACACTTTAAATATATCAAATAATTCTCAAACACAAGGTCTGAGGAAAGCGCTGGTGAGGCCACGTCTGAAGTACTGGGTCCAGTTCTGGGCTCCCCAGCACAAAAGAGACATGGACAGAAGGAGTCCAATAAAGGGCCACAAAGACAATTAAGCAACTAGAGCACTGTTGTCATTTGAGGAAAGGTTGAGAGAGTTGAGGCTGTTCAGGCTGAAGAAGGCTCAAGGAGGATCTCATCAATGTATACAAATATGTGGAGGGTAAAAGATTACAGAGCCATCAGTGGTGCCCTATTACAGGACAAGGGGCGAGTGGCACACACTGAAACATTGGAGATGCCTCCTGAACATCAGGTAACACTTTTTCAGTGTGAAGGTGACTAAGCACTAGCACAGGTGGCCCAGTGAGGTGGTAGAATCTCAGTCCTCGGAAATACTCAAAAGCTACCTGGACATGGTCATGGGCACCCTGTTCTATCCAGCCTTGCCTGAGCAGGAAGGGGTCAGACCAGATGACTGGATCCAGAGGTCCCTTCCAACCTCAGCCTTTCTGTAATTCTGTGACAGCACTGATATAGGAGGTAGGAGAGACAGAATGAGCTAGCACACCTTTATATAAAATTAAAGCAGAAGAGAGAATCTATAAAATCCTTAGCACAAGAGCTAGAGGATATAATCAAAACCCACAGAGCTGCCTGTTAAGTGTTCCAGCTAGATGATGTACACAAAAAAATTGCAGACACATTATTAGCCCCTGCAAACCCAGATTACAAAATACTGCTTTAACTTCTGTAAACTTCTGCTTTGGCCTTGAATTTGAGAATCTTTTCCCATTTTCTTCAACTGCATCTCAAAGCCATGTCATTAGCACAGATAAAATGTCCTATTGAGATAGGACAATATAGTGATTAATAAGTTCCAGAGTTTAGTGTACAGGAACCCCTCTAATGTGCTGATCTTTCAAATTCCAGTTAGTTTAACATTTTAAACATTGTTTATTTAAAAAACCTCCACTGCCTTAAGTTACCAATTCATTTTATAAGCCTTTGTTTGTAGAGGGTGAGTAGAAGAAAAGAAGTTTTCAGTCAAGTCGAGTGCGTAATTCATCAAGGCTAGCACTGAGTATCAGTATTTTACAGACTTGTTCTGTGCTTTAATTATAAACTCACCTGTGGCATCCCTGTGGAGTTCAGAAAATACTTTCCTGCTTTAATCTTCCAAGGAATTAAGCTTCCTACCTGTAGTATATAATTTTCATGACCTCAACATCAGTAGCTTTTGAATACAGTTTCAACTATGAGGATAGCTTCAGTCTCTACAGACAATAGTAAGGTACAGCTTGACTATTGAAGCCCAACTTGCAACCATTTATTCATCTTATGAACCAAAGGTACACAGCTGTTACTAATATAGTTGCTGTGCAGCACCTCCCCAGAAAATACTAAGTTTTATTCTACATCTGCAGCCCTTTTCAAACTGGACTAACCTTCCAGTTTTTACACTGAAGTTATTAAAGCAATTCTGCTACACACTAAACTACTGTAACTTTGAAAATAATGCTGAAATTATGTTTGAGAATGAACAGACTATTCTTACAAGACAGATGGCTACAGTAAGGCTTACCAGACTGGAATACAGCCCCTGTGAAAGCTGGGTGAGATTAGAGAGCCAAGGAAGCAGCAGAACAGAGATTTTTTTTCTGTACCGGTTTGTTTCACATTGAACCACCTTGGCAGACAGTGTTCCAACCCAGTAGATAAAAAAAAGAGCAAGTCTTCCCTTCTCTTGCTTTCCAATCTTCAGTCCACCACCCTGGTGGAAAAAAAGTGCCTGCAAGAGTCAGTAAGGACAAGGACACACAGCTGCTGCACAACATGACTTTGCATATAAAGCCAGTGTTGAATTGTTGAATACACTGCAGGACAGAATATACAGTAGAATATCAAAGGCTTTAACTACTTAGTGTCCTGTATTGTGCCAATAGAAAACTACACACAACGGCTTACCTCTAGAAGGCAGTGTCCTCAGTTCTGCTAGAAGTGGGATTAGCTCCTTAACAAGTCTCCTGCTCCAGTTTCCTAGAGCTTCTATCTTGTGTGATAAATTGGATAGGAAAGCAGTTTTTAAACTAAAGCTCTCAAGAGATTTATGAAAGCTTAGATACAAGCAATACAGACTCTTAAGAGACCAGGAACATTGCTGCCTGGTCAGTTACCAACAAGCTGAAATCACTAACAATCACACTCAAAGACACCTTATTGAAAGGGAGCAGGAGACCTTCTTAATTTATTCAAAGTCAACACATTTTGCTGTTTAACAGATCTTTAATATCAGTAATGTGTGAAGTGACATCTCAATGCACAGTTTTGGAGGTTCTCCCACTTTAGACACAGAAAGGAAACATGAGGAAGAACATGCAGTAAAACAATTATCAGCTCTAGATACATAATGAGATTTGGTCAAAAAAACCCAAACAAAAACAACCAAACAAAAACAACCATTGAAACAATCCAGTTACTGCAAACAGCTTCTCTGAGTAAGGTTAAGATATGTAGTATCTTGTAGTGTTTACGTTGTGCTTTCCTTCAGCGAACCAGTGGAGCCTGCTTGAGTGAGATGAGGACTGAGCGCATGCGGGACACATCTTTTGACTGCTTACTAGACTTGGGATTAAAGTCACAGAGCTGAGCCACACGTTCCCACTCAGTGCCTGGAAAAATGTCTTCTGCATCACTCACAAAGGCTTCTTCAGCTGCCCTAAAAGCAATGCAATGCACCTTGTGTTAATACCCAACATATAAGGCACTCCTTCCCTATTACAGGATGCAGTTTACTTCAACGTTTCATTAGAACTGTGACCTGACAGCTGTTTGTGGATATTATGGCTACTTAAGCTCCCAGAGCCCCAGCACTGGACATGAAAGTAGGCAGCAATAGTATGCTATGCACAAGCAGTGCAGAAGATTGCTGTGTAAAATGTTGGAATACAGGTGTTTGGTTTTAAGAATAGTTATTGAGTCTTTGCTTAAGGAGTCACCACACAAACTACCAGAAAATAAGATACTCCTATGTAGGCATTTTATTTATGAGAAATGGCCATGTCTTAACTAGTTAAACCTCTACCTTTTGATGGCTTACACTGGACACTTGCCAACTGGAAATGTACCACTCCCTGCAACTATGTTTTAAAGCAGATTCCATTTGAGGATTTCAATCATCCAGAAGGCCTACAGGCCATCATAAAACTATCTGCTGATGATTCCCAATGCTGCAGTGAAAAAGCATGACTCAAAAGGAATTTAAGTCCTGAATCCCATGCCTGTGGGTGCTATAGACTAAAGCATACCTTGGGATAGGGGATTACTTGCTTGAGGTCAGCTCACAGGATAAACACATCTCCCCTGCTCTCATCCTAAGGAGACTCTAAGGAAGATTTGTAAGTTATGTGCAGGTTAGCGCCAGTGTTTTACCAGCTGTATGCTTTTGGTATTGCTATCCTGCCAACACCATTGCTTCAATGCAGGGATGACACTCCAGCATTTAGTTTACATGAACTGCAGCCTGCATGCAAGAGCACTAAGAGATCAAACCAAATCCGTCTACTCCAACAAGCAATACAGAAAAAGCAGTGAAGATGACTCTCCCATGAGGGTTCAGCACTATTCACATGGATGATAACGTTACAGACACCACTGAAGACAAGGGTCACTACAACACTGCTACTTTATGTGAGATGACACTTTTAAGGGGCAGCGAAGATTTTTTTTACTTAACTGTTCTAGGCTGTAGCAAGGATGATTTATGTTTGTGCTTAAAGGTGAAGAGAAGAAAAGAAACGAGAGAAAGTTTAAGTCAGATATAGAAAATGAGAATGAGTTTAATGCAGATGATCAGCTGGCTTAACATGCACTAGTATCTTAGCCTACATTCAGGAAACAGACTGTTAATTTTATTCTGCAGCACTTACTGCACATTTGCATTAGATTTATGAAAATAAGGGGTTTATTGGAAAAGTCTATCAAAATCAATTTCATGATACTTCAGAAAAGATAAACACCACCTGTAAATCCATCATTTCACAAGTCCTGATTTACATCCACCTACAGTTAGGTAATGAATTCCACACTGAATCTTCAATAACTAATGCACTCAAAGCCAGACCATGGCTCAGCAATACACCTTATGAAAGTGTCACCTTCGAATCTGTGACATGGTCATCTTTCCAATTCAAGTTTACAAATTGCGAGAAGAAATTGAAATACATGATCAAGTCAAAGAACACTGCAATCCTTTCACCTCACAGACATGAGTATACTCCACCAGGGCTTGAAGCTCTTGGCTGTATTTTCATTGATCCAGTAGGCTGGCAAAATGTGTACAGAGAGCTGCCCATAAATGTTCTCCTAGCAGCTAATGCTGATTTTCCAATAGTACCTTCTTGCACTTCTCATCTGTTCTCCAACAGCATCATATTTCTATATGCACATAACTCTTCTAACTTTATTCATAGCATGTGATTATTTTTTTACGCTCCTTGACTTGCAGAGATTTATGTACAAGCACTGCTTGAATATTTTGCCTATATAATCAGAAAATGTGCAAAGATCAGGAGATCAGTGGCTATTACAGAGAATGGAGAGTTAAAGATTTAGTGTTTCTCTGTGGAAATTACTAAAACTAAATACAGCAGCCATGTGAAACTGCAGATACTAACCCACATACACAGCCAAGCATCTTGATAAGCAGTGTTCACTGACCTGGAAACAGCTGCAAAAGTCAATCTAAAGACTAATGAAGTCATTACCAAAATTCCAGTAGTGTATATTCTACATAACTTAATCTGAAAGCGCTGGATGTTGTGCAGTATATGGGATCCACACAGGAAACTTAACACTACAGACATCAGTGCCAGTCCAAAAAGTAACAGCTCTTTATTTATATTAGCTTATACTGCCCTGAAATATTCAGACAGCACCTTCAGACATTCAGCACTATTTCTCATTACCTGGTCAACTAGAAAACAATTAGTAGTTAAGCAACATACACATAACCAATCACGTCAGCGAAGGGTTGTTTGTAGAAAGTTTCATCTGCCACCCTAGGTAGTAAGTAGTCCAACAGGCAGGCAAGGAGGCATGAGAAAAGAGATAAGGATGAGAAGTACAGAAAACAGATGAAGGCAGTTTTATCAAGCACATTAACTTTCTATTACCTTTACTTACTGTAACAGATAAACAGCTACCACATGGAATGTGGTATTAAGCCGTTGTGTCAGAGGGGTAACAGGAAAGTTCTGCTACATCCTAGAAGCTGGAACCAACTAGTTTAGGACTACAGTCCCAGTGTTAGCACTAGGTTACTTCCAGTGGACAGAAACTACCATTAGGAGAGACACTTCAGGCTGATGAGAATGTCAAACACTCCTGCACAACACTTGTTAAATGAATACAACTTGAGAATGCACACCATTCACTCAAACACTGGACACAATAAACCTATGGGGGTATCATGATCTCTGGTCACCAACTGGAGGCATGACGATCCTGTTTCCCTTTCCTGGCCCAATGAAATGAATGTACCTCAGTGAATGGGAGTGTCAAATCCCTAATTCTATAGAAAGTATATGCCTCCATTCTTCCTTTGGAAGGAAGTAGAGTCTACACAGGACTCTACTTACTCAAGACAAATATGATGGTAATTTTGATAAGAAAAACAGTGTTTCAAAACTTTATCTTGAAGTCTGGGGGTTTCCAAAGTATAAGACAACCCCGATGATTACCTGGACAGGACACTGGCAACCCTAGTTCAGAAGTAGAGATACAAGTTGTATTAAGTCAGTGTTACCCCATTTACATGTAGCTTGAAGTCAGTACTCCACAGGGAAACTCTAGAAAAAATGTGTTTACTAGACTAGCAGCCAAGTCATTAATTTCTGCATGAGGACCCATAAGTAGACAATTCAAACCCAACATGAACACAGTCAGCATTTTGTTCTTCACTAGCAGAACTGTCAGCTCATTTCTCAAACACTTCTGAAGGAAGTGACCAAAGGTTTTAAGATATCTAATGAAATAACCTGTTGCAAAGACTAAGTAGAACGCCACTTCCATGTCTTATGGAGATATCAAGTAAGATTGCTATACTCATAGTAGATAGTCACTGAACTTGGTGCAGCTAGGAGCATGTGAACAAGTGGGTAGACCAAAAGTTTTTTCTGGCCATGTTCAAACTTTGGGTCTTAAAGAATCTTCAGTAATTATGGTTCATTTTCTAATGCTCTCTTGCTTTTCTTGGACATTTAATCTAAACTCTAATTAAAATTAAAAAGATAGTCTACCACTGGAGAGTCATTTCTAGTATGAAATGTTACTATGATGATCTAAAGAACTAGTGCCTTAGAACATAGTAGATGTATTTTAATCTCCTTCCTCCATTAGTTTCATATCCAGTAGCATAACTCTTCAGGTGACTGGAGAAACCTTACCTGTTGCTGACTTTTGTTTTCTGGAGCTTTTCATCTTGCCTTGCATACCACTCCTCCAACTCCTTAATTGCTTTCTCCTTCCATTCTGCTTCCTGCTTTCTTGAGTTCGCATCTGAAGATTTAAGAATTGATTTGCTAGTTGTGTTTATTCCAGCTGGATCTTGCTAATGTTTCTGCTGATGGCATTCTAGTGCAGACACTTGCTTTATCTACTCTGATAAGGATTAGGAAATTTCCTGATTTAGGCAATGAGTACTCCAAATAACAAACTTTCAGAGGATTACCTAAACTGAATTCCTGCCCTGTGTAACTGGGATAGTCCAGTTTAGGACAGTCATTTGTAGACTAATTCAGATTTCAGTAAGACTCTTAGCCCACAAAGTGTTCAAAACCAGAAATGGTCACCTTGCCATGCTAGTGCCAGAATAAATCTCATGAAGCCTCTGTGCTTAGGCAAAGTGAGGGAGCCTGGCACTCAGCCTGCTTTTACACCCAGCCTACAGTTCAGGCCAAGCTCATCTGCTGTAACTAGCCCAGAAGAAGAACAACAGGTTCAGCTCTATCCAGAATCACACTCTACAGAAGGTTCTGACCTAAACAATTTCCAGCAAAGCTTCCTCCCTATGTAAGTGGAAAGCACAGTACTTTGTAGGCTCTTAAGTATCAGTGCATCTGATAGCTATATTTAGTTTAGTTAGTAGTCCATTACCTAACTTAGCTACTAGATTAAGATCCATGTGACAACAAATGGCCTTAGCAATCACAAAATGAGCAGTCTTTATCTTTTGAAGAAAGTGCTGATGGCTGAAGTACTTACTCACTCGTTTCTGCTGATAAAAGCTGTTCATTTTCTGACAGCTTATTTGTCAGTAAAGGCCAGGCCATGTGAATACTCTTAAGGTTCAGAGAGCCACTTGCTTGCCGACTCCTACCCCAGTATTAATTTTGCTTAATGGAAGACTCATTCAGCCTTGCAGCTCTAATTAAGCAGCACGTCGGACTCCCAAAAGCCAGAAGCCATAGTTGAGAATTCTACTGCTTAAGAAGCTGCCAATAAGTTACTCACAAGCAAGAACTACTGCAACAAACATCCTCCTTACCAAGTTGCTCCAGGCGTTCCTTTTGCTCCTCTCTCCACTTACGAATACTCTCTGGTTCTAACTGCAGTCGATCTACTTGGGATATGATGGCATAGGAGTCTGTTGGACCATTACTCTCCTTAAAGGGAAGGAACAGTAATAATTTATACATGGCAGATGAATATTGCAGGTAACTGCCTGCAAGCTACAGAAAATTAGACTTGATAGATTAGTTTTGATACCAGGCAACAACAATGCCTTAGCCAAACTGGTGTGAAATTCAGTTACAGCACAGTGATTGCTTTAGCATGCCTCACACCTCCCTGACACTAATAAAAGCAAGTATCTCCTCCTTTTGTCACTACCATAACTAAGATGCTTTCATACTATTATTGAGGTATTTAGATAGCAGCTTAATTTCATGCAACTTTCTCACCAAGAATTGTATGTTTCCAGTCAGCTCCATGTAAAACTAATCTTGATGAGACAACCAGGACATATGCATTATTTTTAAATAACAAGCAATTCAGAAAACTCAGCTTTGAACTAGGTTGTCAGAGCATGCTTTCAGCTAATTATCCAGCCAGTCATTGGCCATTAAGTCATACCACAGAGCCTGTTAGTTTGCCTACACCATAATTCAAAATGGACTGCTCCTTGGAGTTGGCTCTAAATTCAGAGGAGGGACATATTAAAAGCATTAACAGCTTTATTCTATCAGAATAGAAGTTCCTCTTCAGAGATGAGAGAAAAGTACATTATAGACAAGAAATGGGAAGTATTAATCTACAGAAAGTTCTCAGAGTAGAAGAGAAATTCTAAGCACAACACTTCAATCCTACCTGATAGACATGTCCATTAATCACTGCATCAACAGCACCTGTAAAGAAGTGACTGTAGTTTAACCATTTGAGAAGAGAGAACAGCCAGATTTACTGATTTCAGTAACCTGTATGGAAAGCTTTACTAGAGTGTCTAATGTGGGAGTTACACAAGTGAGTGTTATTTGATATTCTGCAGGGTCACTTCCTTATCACTGCACTTTTCCAGATAGGCAGAAGAAACCAAGAAAGCCATTATTCTGCAGAAAGAGTACTACAAGTTCATTTCTTAATCACAAGATCATACTTCAGACTACATAAACAGTAAAGCTGATACTGTTGAGAAGTTGCTACTGACATTTTTCTATAGTTACTCCCACTTTCTCCTCCCTGACTTATAAAAGCTGACTACTAGGCAACTGTTCACACACTAAGAAGTGTGACTCTCATTGTTTCTACCTGTTTTTTCCTGTCTCTAACTGGAACATTAACAGTCCTGCAGCCAACATTTAGTAATTCTTATCCTAGTTTGGTTACCTCCTAGTTCCTAATCATCTCAACAGATTGAGCTAACACTCCAAGCAATGTCACCTTTCTTTGATAACCTACCTTCTGTGATAAATGCTTCATAGTTTCATACTTCAGCTGCAGTATTATTTCCTCTGACACTGGCAATAAAGCCTCAGGAACAGAATCAACTAGCCATCTTTGCCACAGAACCCTAAAATTCTGTCTTATTAAAACACAGCCATAGGGAATATATGTCAGTTGCGAGACAAACATTTGAATTTGTGAAGTTATTTAAATCTCCATACTATGCAAAACAGATTTTCAACAATCGCTAAATCTCAACAAGGCATCTCTCTGGAACAGTGGTACATAACATAGGCCTGCACGATAGCACAAGTCATGTTACCACCTTTCTCTCGCCCATAATGCTACCATGGATAAACTCACCACACAGGTGTTTCACAGAATTACAAAATCTTTTGAGTTGAACAGGACCTCTAGAGATCATCTAGCCCCACCCCTCCACCAAAGCAGCTTTGAACTAAAGCACATTACACAGGATTACATCCAGATGGGTTTTAAGTATCTCCAAAGAAGGGAGACCCCACAATCTCTCTGGGAAGCCTGTCCCAGTGCTTCATCACCCTCACAGTTAAGTTTTTTCCTCATATTTAGATAAGACCTCCTTTGTTCCAGTTTGTGTCTGTTACCCCTTGTCCTGTCACTGGGCACCACTGTAAAAAGTCTGGCTCCATCCTCCTTGCATCCATCCTTTAGGTATTTATAGACATTGATAAGATTCTCTCTCAGTCTTCTCTTCTCCAGGCTAAGTAGTCCCTGTTCTCTCAACCTTTCCTCATAAGAGAAATGCTCCGGTACCCCAGCCATCTTCATTGCCCTCCGCTGGACTTGCTCCAATAGTTCCCTGTCTTTCTTGAACTGGGGAGCCCAGAACTTGACACAGTATTGCAGATGTAGCCTTACTAGAGCAGAATAAAGGAGGAGGAGGAGAATATTCCTGAACCTGCTGGCCACACTCTTCTTAATGCAGCCCAGGATACCACTGGCCTTGGCCACAAGGGCACATTGTTGGCTCCCGGATAATTTATTGCCTACCAGGACTTCAAGATCCTTCTCTGGGATGCTTTCCGGCAGGTCTACCCCTAACCTATAATGAATGAGGTTGCTCCTCCCTAGATGCATGGCTCTACATTGGTCCTTGTTAAACCTCATTAAGATCCGTTCTGCCCAACACTTCAGTCTGTCATGCTGCAATACAGCCCTCTGGTGTGTCAACCACTCCTCACAGTTTTGTGTCATCAGCAAGTTTGCCGAGGAAACATTCTGTCCCCACACCTAGGTCACTGATGAGTATGTTAAGTAAGACCAGACCCAGTACTGATCCCTGGGGAACACCACTGGCTAAAGGCCTCCAACTCAACCCTACAGCAATTAATCACAACCCTCTGAGCTCTGTCACTCAACCAGCTCTCAGTCCACCTCACTGTCCACTTATCTAACCCACACTTCATGAGTTTCCTAATGACAATGTTATAGAAGACAGTGTCAAAAGCCTTGCTGAAGTCAAGCCTTGCTCTCCCCTCATCTACCCAGACAGTCATGCCATCACAGAAGCCTCTAAGATTGGACAAACATGATTTCCCCTTGGTGAATCCATGCTGACCTCTCCCAATAACTTTCTTTTCTCCCACATGTTTTAAGATGACATTCAGAATGATTTGTTCCATCACTTTTCCAGGGACAGAGGTGAGACTAGCCAGTCTGTAAGTTTCCTGGATCATCTTTCTTGAACTTCAAGACTGCAGTGATACTGTCTTCCTTCCAGTCCTCAGGCACCTCTACTGTTCTCCATGACCTTCCAAAGATGATGGAGAGTGGCACAGCAATAACATCTACCCACTTTCTCAGCACTCATGGGTGCATTCCATCAGGGCCTATAGATTTATGCATGTTCAGTTTGTCCAAGTTGTCTCTAATCTGGTCCTCATCTATCAAGGATAAGTCTTCCTCTCTCTAGACCTTGTCTCTTACCTCCAGGGTCTGGAATTCATGAGAGCTGGTTTTAGTGGTGAAGACTGAATCAAAGAAGAATAACTTTGCCTTCTCTGTGTCTTTCACCACTAGGGCTCTCACCTTGTCCATCAGAAGGCACGTATTTTCCCTCATCTTCCTTTTTCTACCAATATCCTATAAAACCCTTTCTTGCTGTCTTTGATGCCCCTTGCCAGATTCAATTCCAGGTGGGCCTTAGCTTTCCTCATTGCATCCCTGCATTGTCTGACAACATTCCTATATTCCTTCCAAGCAGCCAGTCTTGTTTTCCACATTCTCTAAATTTCTTCCTTCCATTTGAGGTTTTCCAGAAGACCCATGCAGGTCTCCTGTCTCCTCTGCTTGATTTTTTTACTAACAGAAACTCACAATTTTTGCCACTGAATACTGTTAATACACTATGCAAAGAAAGAAGAGACCACACTAAAATCACTCAACAATAAGCAAAAAAAAAAAAAATCAAGTTATTTTGTACCACCTTCTAAAATAAGACAGCTAATTCATCTAAAACTAAGAGCATTACACTGTTCTATCTACATCCTCTACTACTTTGTGGCTACATATGCCCTAGTTTCACAATAGCAGTGTTAATGGCACACAGAAAGCTCTTTATAATCCTTTATCAAGGAATTAGGCAAGTATTAAAGTCCCTACCCCTGAGCCCTAAACAGCAAACATTAACCATATTAGATAAAGGACTAAGGATCATCAGTTCAAACAAGGTACTTAACTTGGAAGATACTAGTATTCAAGAACATAGGGGAAGACTGAAGTTGACAAAAACTACCTTTTCAGTTATGAGAACCCAGTAGTTTATAACTGGACTTCTATATGTGAAAGATGGTAGCTACTTTGCTTGGTTGCAGCTCCTCTAAAAGTTACAGGAGAAAAAAAAAAATTTGTTTGAGAGGTACATAAAGCTAACGGCATCTGTCTGCTTCACAGCAGCTACCCTGCACATCATTTATCAATCAGTCTGGAAGCTCCCTTCAAAGCAGATTTGAAGAGATCAGTGTGTACACACTGACTTGAGCAGTTATAGCTACAATTAACAGTTCTACTAAATAGGTTCATGAATATTAAAGACCACAAAGAAAACAGGCTTACAGTGTAGATGTGGCACTTCAAGACATGGTTTAGTGGTCATGATAATGTTGGGTTGATGATCTTAGAGGTCTTTTCCACCCTTAAGGATTCTGTGATTCACTGTCCTCCAATTTAAGCCCATCTGCACTAGAGCTGCATGCTGCAGCTGTTCAGTTTGTTGTGACAAGGCTGGAATTAGAGCTATAGCAGGGTCTGTAAGTCGTAATGACATTAACGGCTTGAATAAGCCAGCTGCCCACTCTGCCTACCTTGGAAGGGCAGAGAGCCATTCACATGTTCAGACAATCAAACTGGAGACACAAGGTTATTGCTACAACACCCAAGAGGGGCTACCCTTTGTAGTAGTTCTCATCTCCAGAAGGAAGGCAGTTTTTTTACAAGAGAGACTCCTTGTGAAGCACTGACTCACCAGCTAAATGAAAGGGCTAATAAGTCTTAATCATATTGGCACAGTTCTTAGAAGAATTTTTAAGTTTTCTTGTTAAACCAAGAAACATTCATTAAGATCTTCAGTACCCAAGCTGGTAACCTGCTGAGGTAAAAGAAACAATATAATTCCTGAGGTCTGCAGCTGAGAAAACAGACGTACTTGTTAAAGGGACACTTTTCTTCTGCATAGAAACAGCTACTAACTGACTCAGAGCTGTTTCCAGAGGGCACCCAGGTCAGAAGCATTAAAAATATTAAAAAGAACTTATCTGTTTTGAGCTCTCTAGAACTTGTGATTAAGATTCAAAGTCAGCATGTTGACTACAGACACTGAAAGTAGAAGAGGAAATAGAAGTGTAACAGCATGCTGTTACATGCTAATACAAGTATGCTAAGAGGAACAAGACCAATAGTCAAACATTCTCTCATGTCAGCTCTCCAATCTCTTAAAAAAAGTATCTGCTTGCCAGCCTTTATATCAGTAATCAATGTTCACTGTATATCAGATTTTTGTCCACAGAAACATGTCATTTCATACCTCACTTCCCAAAGAAAAAGCATAGTTACTGCTACCGTAATGTTTTCATCAGCCATAAGCAATAAGAGCTCTCTACTAGCTTCAGAGTCCATCCAGTTCTACAGAAGGATTTCATCTTCAAGCTCCTCAAGTTAACACTGCACTTTTAGAACTGTTCTAGTAAGTAATGATCCATATTCTCTGGTGCTTGCTTCTGAACTTAAGAAAAAGCTTTATTTCTGATGATACTGTTGCAAAGCACATCTGCAATTCTGTAACTCATGCTGACGATAGGGTAATAAAGAACCACAGAGAAACCCAGATACTTCAGAGTCTGGAAAGATAATCCGTTTCAGCTACCTTGCATTCACAGCGGAGAAATGACAGCCAAGCTTGCCAGAAACAGACAGCTGGAATCAATGCCCTCCACATGTACTACAGCTTACAAAAGGGATGGGTAGCTTGAAGATAAATACAATAGTTTTGTCACTTCAGTCCTGTAAGTCAACATATGTCTTCAGAGGCTTATCACAATGATGATCAACTACTCTTAAGGCAGCTCCTTGAATTAATACCAGACTCAGTACTACTCAGCATAAAAGGAAGTTTGCTTAGCCTTGTTCACTATCCTCTCTAAAGTCTTAGTCTCAATGCAAAAGACAATAAATATCAGAATGGTCAGAGGCAGGACTTTGCAGAGGTAGCTCTTCTAACACAAGTCCAAATATCTCATAACACATGGATTAATTCTTCCTGAGGTCTTCCTATCCAGCTATGATTTGGAAAACATCTTCATGCAGGAGAAGTGAACTTTAATATTACTCATACAACCTACTTTCAGTAGGTCTTTTAAACAGTAAGTACTCTGAAGCAAAAGAAGAACATAACTAAAATATTCTGGCATAAGTTTAAGTAACTTCACCACTCAAAATCTGTTTTCCTTTTCTATTTCTTTTGGGCACAATGATCACATTTCCCCTCCACCTACCTCTCATCCATAAGTGAATAAGAAAGAATAATCTTCTCTGAAGTTTTTGTTTAGATAATTATTCAAAAAACTGAAGAAGAAATAGGCATGACAAAGATTTATGGCTAGAAAAACTGTTTAAAATATAGGCAAGTAAGTCAGCTTCTTCTCTGGGATCTAGTTCTAACTTGATGTCATACCAAAATTCGTTAAGAGTTCCTTTATTTTCAATATATTCAATAGACTAATACTAGGCCACACCTTACTCTTTCTGCAATAATGCTGTGCCATAAAAGCTTCCATAATTTTCTAATAGATTTTCTTGTAAACAGAAAAACAAGCTTTTCTGCTATGAGCTTCATAATAATGCAGTATCACCTCAAGACAGCAAATAGAAGTTAGAGATACAATCCCTTTATTATACCTTTCTCAGTGATACCTTATGGTGCTCTGAAGCCTCAAGATACTGATTGCATAGCAAAAACTTGAACAATAGCTGTTCGAATGATGAAGAAAAAGTATCAATAGTCACAAACAAATAACTCTTTCTATGATGCTAACCAGAGAGACAGAAAGAAACAATTCTTTCCTAAATAATTTTTAAACTAATTGATATTCAGTCCCTGAAAGGCTATTAAAATGTGATTTATAGACAAACTACCACATGCTGTTAAGTTTAATTGCTAGAAAGGCTCATGAGTCTCTTCAGAAGTTGGAAGAAACAACATTCATTCAAGTTCATATAAAAAAAAGACAGAGCTTGAAACTGTGAAGTCAATGCTTGAGACTAGGTAGCCTACATTAAACTTGTATTTCCATGATTGTTAACAATACAAAAACGCTTGTCACTCAATGCAATACTCTCTGAAAAGCTACTTGACAAGTTGTCACAAAGTTTTTATATTGACATAGAGGCTTTAGAACTCATACACCTGAATCTGAATTCACTCTATTCTGCCCAGATGACCTAGCAAGTGAACTGCTACAATGTAAAGTCCTAGTATTGTCAGACTGAAGGAAGTTAAGAATTTGATTGTAAATAAATTCAGGCATTCATTTATCAATGAAAAGAAAACCTCATAGAAGAAAATGTTATGAATAACCAGGAAACAGTACTGTATTACTTAGTTTATACAGTATTTCCTGTTTTCTGAAACAGTGATAACACTTCATATTTCAAAGGAAGTAAGATTAGTTTTCTCATGCCCAGGAAGCTTGAACAGGATTGCTATTTATTATGTAATAAATGGTCTACTGGCTCAGGTCAGTATGAAAGTGATGAGGGAGACATGCAAGGCTGGCAACATTTTGCCATTCCACCCATACTCACCCAGTATCCACCATTACTACAATAACAGAAATATAAACTAATATCAGTTTCCTGATATTAACAGTTCATGGAGCTCACCACTGTCCATGTATTTGTCTAAGGTATAAGAAGCTGGAATTAAAAACTGTTTGTGGTATGAGACACCAAGTTTATTACGAGAGTATCTCAAGAATTTGGTGACTGCTTCTCACAGTATTTGAAATTAAGATCTCAAAGTTTCAGTTGAAAGCTGCCTGAGTTATGACCTTTGCCCAGTATTTAGAAAGTTTATCAGACAAACCTATAAATAAGGAGTTCAAAAAGGTTATGGTTAAAAAAAAAGCAAATCCACGAATTCCTGTTCATGATGCTTACGAATTTGCATAATAATTTATATTATTTCAAGAATAAATTTGCATCCACCTAACATAATTATAAAAGTTTAATAAGCTAATATGCACTAGAGACTAAAGCTGTCTGATATTTCTTATGATACTGATCAGATAAGAAATCTCAAACACAAATGGCCATACAAGTCAACACACAATTTGTCACCATGCATTTTGCACTGCTGCCATCTGCACTTTTTAACAAGGACAAAAAGAGTACAGGCTCCAACAGTAAATACACAGATGTTCTGTTAAAAAGTAGGACCACCAGAAGTCCACAAGCACAATCTGCTATTCCTGTTTAACAGGCCAGAAAATAAATGCAATTCCAATGCATACAAGAAAGCATAACATACAGATCACACCAAGACTTCCCAAATCCTTAGATCATATTATCATATTAATTATTTTATGACCATCTTTCTAGAGAAAGTTCTCCAATAACAGCTTTGTATTCCATGGCAAATGAAATTACATGATTTGAGAAAACGCTCTTGAAAAGCAGCTTAAGAACGACTTTTGCATACCAAGCCAATCTCTTGCACCTTATAAGAAATGCCAATGTTGGAACTTTCCCAACTTTCCCCAAAGAAATCAGTCCTCAAACACCTACTTTAATGTTTCAGCCTGTTCAAAATGTAAAGACCATATACAGCATAAAATTTGTCTGAGGCTTCTAAAAGTAAGAGGGGAAGTATTCACTGGGTCCGTTTCTGCACTATATGTAGAACACAAAAGTCAAATTATATCTGATATCAAAACAGGATGGTGTTCTGATAGCAATCCTCATGTTCTAGTACTTGAGCAAGTTACTCCTCTACAAACAGCCTTTTTACGGGAAGTTGTAGTCTGTGTGTTTTGGACTTCATGAAGTAGCTGACTCTGAGGACTGTGCTACCACTAAAGCAGCAGTGGAAGCAGCAGGTCTTCATTACTCAGTTTTTCTAGTTGGGCTTTATTCCAAGAGATCTATGAACCTGCATCCTCATGCATAAGATATGCTAGTGACTTTAGAAAACAGGTTGCATAATTAACACTAATTCTAAATATGTTCCAACAGTAAACTGGGGAGTAAAGTTATTCAATTTAGTCTGTAGAAGAGTGGCATCTTCCTGAAGTGACACAGGAATGTCACGAGAGCAGGTATGATCCCATGGGCCCAGCAACAACTACAAGCAAAGTCATACAGTAGTGTTAAAAGAGCAGTTAAGGACAACATCATCCTATATTTGTAACTCCTTTCCACTTAAGACTTTAGCTAAAAACCTGAAACCTTTTGTAATGAGAAGTATTCATTAGGGCTGATTTAACTACTAACTAACTGAAAACACACTAACTGTGAGTTCCCAGCATATGTATTGACCTTCCTCCGAATATAACAGCAATGACTGTTTTCTCACATCGAGTACAAAGGTTACCAAGGGAAAAAAAGGCTAAAGGCTTTGTAAAATTAAATATTAACTGATCTGAGTACTGAAGGCATAATTTAAGAGTAAGAATACTGCCTTAGAAGAAACACAAGTAGCAGAACACAACATATTGACTTATCCTGCTTTCAGTTGATCTTCATTTGAGGCAGGCTCCGTTGCTCAGCAGTGTTCTCAGCTGGCTACACTTCGGGAAGCCTAGACATCAAGCATCTTTAGGAGATATAAACTATAAACACTACCCCATCTGAGGCAGTATGGATATAACACAAGGCAGTGCACACCCAGGACGACCAAGACGGCATTTCTGCACGGCCCAGACCTAATCCCGGGACCATCCCTGGAGAGCCAGGCTCCGTTTACCGGTGGCATGTTCTCGAGGCAGAAAGCCGAGAAGAGGGCCCGGCCAGCACACCGTCTTCCCGGCCGCAGGGCGTCCGAGGAAGACAAGCTGCGAAGGCCCGCCAGGCCGGGATCCTTCTCCTTCCCGTCTCACCCGCCGGGGTACCGCGCTTATGTCCGCACGGGCCGCCGGTCACGGGAAGGGGCGGTGGATAGGAGCCTGCCATACCCAAGTCATGGTCCTGCGGAGCCTGCAGCGCCGCCGGCAAGTCGCCGCCCTCCAAGATGCTGTAACCCTCATCGTTCTCGATGCCCGCGATCTCGTTCTCCTGCTGCGCCAGGAAAGCGGCGGCAGGATCCTCCTCGGTGGCGTCCACCAGCCCGTTATCGGCGGCGGCCACTGGCTGCTGCTGAACACCGAAGAACTCGAGGTCGGCCATGAGAGCGAAAAGCAGCAGACACAAATGGGAAAGCAGCTGCAGCTTCCGCACCTCCACCTACTATAGAAATCATCGCGGAAAGGGAGGGCCAATGTGCTGTTCCAATGAGCCTGTGCCAATGAGAGTCGAGCACCGCCCCGCGGTAAAGCAAATCATCGAGCGGTGGTGGAGAGTCTGACGGAACTTTTCACGTGATGTTTTTCGTTCGAGCCAATCAGAGCCAACAACGTCGCTGGTAGCGGCGAAGCGTGGGGTGCACGAGAGTAGGGCGTCGCGTCACGTTGTTGTTGGCGGGAGGCGACCCGGCTGTCCAGTTCCTCTGTCCCCTGAGACCTGGTGGCGCGCTGCAGAACGTGGCAGTGCTAGGCGCGTGGCCTGCGCCAGCGGACGGCGGCGCCTTCGGGGCCCGGCCTCGGACCTGGCAGCTTGCTCACGGAGCGCCCCGTCTGGCAGGTCCGGTCGGTATTGACTGGCCTCTGCTCCCGCGTCAGGCAGTGAACAGTATTTGGTTAGCGGCAGAACTTACCCTCCGTTGCATTTCTGTCAGGCCATCCCGTTAAGTGAATCTGTGCTGGTTTCCTGACAAAAGACAGGAGCTCCTCTTGAATGTAATGCAGAAAAGATACTCGTCCAGTGTAAATACCAGTGCCAACACAATGTCGAGATACAGGCATCTTGAAGACAAATCTGCAGAATTACTCAATAAAAACATCTGCTGTATTCTGACGTGATTTTATGTGGTTTTGGTATGGTATTGGGAAGCTTAAATGTCTTTTATTTCAAGTACCATGTATTGACAAAAATGTGTATTTGAAAGGCAATAACCTCTGATAGGATTTTTTTTACAAAGTTGCTTTGATCAGTTTCTGTATATGGTTTATCATACAGATCTGCAAGTAGTTAACTGACCAGAGAGTAAGGGGAGGGAAAGTGATGTAGAAAGGAGAAAATTATGCTGACATCTCATAAACTAGTGCCGTTGCTCCAAGAGGTAGTTGTTAAACCACACTGACATGTTGCCTGCAAGTCTGTATGTTTCATGGTATATTAGAGATACGCCATGCAGGTTGATAACACCAGTTAAAGATGTTTCAGAAGGTGGCCAGATTCAGAGAAAAATTTAACTCTGCATGTCAATTGTTTCTTATGTGAATTTAACAGCTTACCATTTGACAGTAAAGAACCTGTTTTAACAGTTTACTCATTTAACTGTGTGCATTCACACCATTCCTATGTGAATATAACAGTGACACAAACTGCATGTTGAGTTACACTGAGCTGACACATGCAGGACACAAGAACAACCACAAAGCCATGGCTGAAAAGCAAAGGATACATTTCTTGTTACCTTGATAACTGGGGGATCTCCTCAGCAGCGCAGAGGCACAAATGCAAGGACACGGGCACTGCAGACCTCAGTGCTTCCTAGAGAACAAAAAAGCTTTCAAACATGCTGCTTTCTCCTGTATATCAAGGATTCTTGAAAGCATAGTTTTCCACTGTGCTTAGCTGTTTCCCACACCAGGCAGGAATCTTGAGTATGCTGAATAAGGTGCACTGAGTCCTTCACAAACCTGTTCTCTAAACACAGATGTTCTACTTGTCAAGCCCACAAAGCTGAGCATCAGTTAGGTGGTTTTCAACAACCCAGCTGCAAGTGACTTGAGCATATTTACAATCTTCCTCACCAATCTTCTGCTATTTTCCAACACACTTTTTTCCCCACTGTCAAAATCATTCATTAGGGAAAAAAAAGCAAGCAAACATGCCATATGACAGAAAGCTCCCTTCACCTCACCTAGTCAATTAAAATATGTGCCTGGTTTTTTTCTGTGAATACTCAGAATCTGGCATGTTAGGAGGCTAGGCTTCTCTGAATTTTATATTCCAGGAGAAACACAGCAAGGTTATTTATTTTAAAGTATCTCAAACAACCACAGGAAAACTAAAAATTAAGAAAAATAGCAGTAAGCAGGCTCATAATTCACAACAGGAGACTATAAAACTGAAACACCATCATAAAGTGTAAGCCATGCTCTCTCAGAAACTTGCTGAATTTGTCCTATAATTTCTTCTAACAACACTCTCCCATGCACTCATAGAATAATAGAATTAGAAAATCATTAAGCTTGCAAAAGACCTCTAAGGTCATCAAGTCCAACCATCTACCCAACATTACCATGTCCACTAAACCATGTCCATGTCTTCTTCTTTCCTTATTGTTGCATGCAGTGTTAGATAAATTTGGTAAGAGATTAATCCCCTTGCATTCTAGCTGGTCCTCATGGATTAGAGGGGCTAGGGGTGGCTGGATTTCTCTATTAATAGATATGTCAATTTAGTGTTTAGTTTAGGTCCAACAACAGATGCACAAACAGCCCATTCACTGTAGGTCCAGTTGCTTTCAAAGCTAGTCGGATGCGCAAATAGCACAATTTGCTGTAACTATAGGTCTGGTGGCATTCATTAGAAGCAGTCAGATGTAAGAATAGCATGATTTATTTACACTTGCAACATATACAGATTCTTTAAGATCGCTGGTGATAAATGCACTAAACTTCAGAATCGATATATATAGCTCCAAAACACACACTTGTAAGCACAATTGGAATCTCCTGGGGAAAAATATTTGACATCACCAAGGCCACAGGTGTTACCAAAAGGCATCCCTTCTGGGGAGGGCAAGCAGAAGAAACTGTCTATCTGTCCTTACTACTCGGTGTCAAATACTCATCCCACAAATTAGGTCTGAAATATGGATATTTATATCTTGTTCACTACTATTGAGCAAAGTGTGGGGGTGGGACTGTGGTCAAGCCATTGTTCCTTGTGGTCAGCATTTAGTAGTGGCACAAAATATTTATGACTTCCTTGGTAGCTTCTGCAAGGAGCAGAAAACTGCTGTGATATGCCTGAGAATAGGACAAGCAGCCTTCACTGCATTCCCCACTCTTCCTTGGTGCTACATAGACTACCGGATCTTCACACAGCTTCTGTGTCTATCCTAGTCTCCAGTTGTTTATTAACAGCGTTGAGCTTTGCAGTTTCATTTGTTTTGTGCTTCCAACAAACAACATGGGAAAAGAGACAGGGAAGAAAACAGGTGTGAATCCAACACTTATATGTAAACAAAAGTGGAATATCTCACCACTTCTCTTTAACCAATCAACCAGTTAAAACCAATCAACTTCCTCTTTTGCTCTTCCACTGCCTCTTAGCCCTGTAGGATATTTCTGATGACTTAATGCTACAGACACAGATAGAATAAAATGAAAAACATAAAACAAAAAGCAAATCTGGTAACTTGCATGTCTTAAAATTGCAGAATAGTGATGAAGGCATATGAAAACCAAACAGAATTACAAGTTTGCAAACAGCCCAGAAAAATTGTTAGTTGTGTTACACCACAATAGGTAACTTAATGTTACTGTCTTCAGATGCAAAGGAAAATCAGGTGAGTCATTAAATCTGTTTTGATGATGAATTTTATAATGTATATACTATCTATAATTCTGTTGCAATTTGAAGTACTTTTGCACTGTCAAATCTATTATTTTTTTCCTTCTTTCTTACATTGCAAAAGAAGTCAAGATACCATATTTTCTAAAGGAAGATATCACTGCTTAAAGACCACCAAACAACATGAGTAGCACCCTTAATAACTAATCCAAAGTGATTCTTTGATGTGCCTCCCTGAGAAGAACAATTTATTACAGGAATTTTACATGAATAAATCTTCATGCAATGACTAAAATGAACTTAGCCTATGCAAGACTTTCAGGATGCTTCTGTTTCTCTCCATTCTTTGGAAGAGGACACGTAATGCCAATTTCTAAATATACTGAGATCTGTTTTAAAAGTAGTTTAAAAGACGGTTTCAAGCATTTACAGAAATTATACAGTTGCAGTTCTGCACTTCCAAGATTAAGGAAATAATTACAACAAAGTAGTCAGATTTTTACTGACTCCTTCATAATGTTTTTGTTTTAAGAAATTAAATATTTAGTAGAACAGATGTTTCCAGAGCATAAAATTGAAATCCAAGTCCTTCAAACCTTGGTGATGCATGCAGATGAGAAAGGCATTGTATAAATGACATATGGACAGGAAGAACATCTGAGGAAATCTCTCTAACCACAACCTCATTGCACAAGATTAAACAATTAATAATTGCAAGGCAAGAGCTCATAATGCTGAATTCCATCAACTAAGAGGTTCGCCAAACTTGCTGGTGGCTAGGGACTTTCAAGATAAAGACACAAGTTAGGAAAAACTAGCTTTTCAGTTATGACCACCTATTATTTTATAACTAGACTCCTATATCTGAAAGATGGTAGCTACTTTGCCTGGTTGCAGCTCCTCTAAAAGTTACAGGAGCCAAAAAAAAAAAAAAAAAAAATTTAAAAAAAAAAAAAAAAAAAAGTTGGGGGTTACATAAAGGTAATGGCA
>JANIJG010006405.1:68195-97755 GCA_024611175.1 Megaceryle torquata | reverse complement strand
TGACTCCACCACTGCCCTAGGCAGACCATTCTAATGTTTGCCAACTCTTTCAGTGAAGAAATGTTTCTTAATATCCAGCCTAAATCTCCCTTGGCACAGCTTGCATCCATTCCCTCTGGTCCTGTCACATGTCACCAAGAAGAAAAGGCTGTTCCCCTCCTCGCTCCAGCCTCCATTCAGGTAGTTGTAGACTTAGAGCCATTTATTCAATAACTGGACAGTACTTCTATGTTCTAATGTTGAAAAATCCTTGAAAGCTGTGAGCCCATCCACCAGATTTGAGCTGCAGTTGCATGGTCCTTACAAGCATTGTTTTATATATGCAACATTATTTGAAGCAAAAACAAACAAACAAAAAAAGAAACCCCCCCCCAAAACCCCAACCAAACAACAACAAAAAACAATAAACAATTCATTCAATGAAGAAAGGCAATAGCACATCAAATGCTAGGTTATATATGCATGTACGTATGTAAATACATAAGAGGTGGAAATAGACCCTGATGTTTAGCAGCATTTCCTACCATCTCACATGTCAGTAATATTCACAAACAGAAATGAAGTCATACCAGCCTTACATATTTCCATATGTGTCTATGCTTCATCATTGAATAAGAATCTGTGTAAAGCTAACTGCTTCTTTTTAAATATAGTTTGCAGTTTATACTGCTGACACACCTGTTAAATTTCAGCATATCGGTTAAGAAAGGCAGGCAAAGATGAAACTTTTAGTAATGAAGATAATGCTGATTTCTCACCTTGGTGAATGTGCACATCTGTTTCAGCCAAGCCTCCTACAGCAGGAGACAGTTGCCAGCGCCAGGGCTGGCTACAGGCATCTGTGAAATTTTAAGAACCATGTCTATGAGGAGTCCATTAAATCTAAAGAAAGCCTCAGAGGAGCTGTCAGTCACTTTGTTTAGCATAAATCATAAGGATTTATATCATTAGACTTCCAGTGAGCTTTTCCACTCTCACACCTATGTTATTGTGCTATGAGGGAAATGATAGGTCTTGTCTCCAGGTAACAAAGACCTGTTGATGATTCAAGGAGGCTACATTAATCTCATTTGCTTTGTCCTCTCCCTTATCAGTAGGGAATGCAGATGGAAAACAGACAGAGCAGCCAAAAGCCTATCATCAGCTGGGGAGTATCCATCCAGCCAAAGTGACCTGATGGCACATAAAGCTGATGCTTTCCATTTGCCAATCTACTTAACTAATTCAGAAGGACTGGATGTTTTCTGTTGAAAGCACGTACAGCTTTTCCACCCACTCAGTGTTACGGAAGGGATAAATCTGTCCTTCATCTATGCACTTTAAAGTTGTAACTTCTGTAAGGCTTTTTTTTAGTGCATGGTTTTCCACACAAGTAAATGAAGCTTATTCACTGAAAACAATATTCTGTACCCATTACACACGTTACAGTCGGAGGTTATGATTTGCTCTGCTGGTGAAATCTAGCTTGTTTCTTTGGGAATAAACACTGCTAAAACCAGCAAGCAGTGGGTCTGGTAAGTGTGACTGCAGTAGTGTGGCAGGACATTTCCTGATAATTAGCCTTGATGAAGAGCAGATAGGAAGAACATGTTTTCTGAGAGACACAATATTGGGTACATGATTTCTGGTGCTTGTCCAGCAGTGTCAGTGAAAGCTTCATTGTGCACTTCTGTAAGTTGCTTATCAAACTTGCATTCACCAAATACTTTGTCACTTACTGCATTGTATGGGATTATTACATGAATATAGTTGGAGCTTCTGCAAATGTTTCAGAGCACTGATAGAGAAGTAAAAATGATGCCTTCTCCCCACAGATTGTTCTCTGCTTGCTCAAAACCCTATTTGCTGCAGAGGGAAGAGATAATAGCAGAGAACAAGCCTATGACAGAAGCTGGGGACATTTTTGTATGAGTAAACAAATGCCCAGGTGAAGTTGCAGGTAATGGAGAGGGTAAGGCTTGCAGATCTGGAATGTAGTAGTAGAGATCTGGCCTTTTTCTTTCTGCAGGTATTAATTGACGGAGCAAATCGTGATTTGAAGTAGAACAATAACAAGCATGGCTAAAAAAATCACATCATTGAAAACTGTCAGGCACTAAATTTCATCTTGGAAGGATCCTAGACAGGCAGAAGGGAAGTGCCTCTTCCTATAAAGAGGACTGCAGACAGAATGCCGACAACTCACAAGACTGAAGTGGTTAGAACAGTATCTGCTGTTGAGATTTCTGCATGAGGACTATGATGATATTGATTTAATTGCATATTTTTCTGATTTTTTGTGTTGAATTATTTTTCCTAATTTTTTTTTTCCCTTGCATTTATTTACTTTTAACTAGAATGGTCAGTGATATTTCCCTCCCCCATGCAAAATGATCTTGTGATTTGCTTTCTGGTACTTCGATTTCTTGGGTTTTTTAACCAATCATGGTTAAAGGAATGTAAGAAATGTATACATGCTTTGGGAAATACGTCTTTTGTAAAACAGAAGTCTTCTAAGTTTTCACTTATTAAAAAAATCAGTAATTTTTTTAATTCACCTTTATAGCAGCAGGTATGTATAATTGCTATCTGTTGCTATACTGCCAAGGTGTAGTTATGTTAACCATGCAGTTTTCATCAAGTGGAAGTAGAAAAGGTGGAGAAGGCAAGCAAAGAGAGTAGTTTTAATGCTGCAGCTGGCTCTGCCAGCACAGCCATAGATCTCTTTCATGTATTTGTTTGGGAGTAGGTGGATTCAGGGTCAGACTCTCCTATGATGCTGTAGACTTTGTTTGCATCCTTGCATCTGGCTGATGCCAGGGGAAGAAAATGATGCTTATTGGCTGCCCTTCCAAAGGCAGGGTCTTGCTTGAACTGTTTTTCCTTTGTTTTAATGCAAGAGTTGGAGGATAGATCAATAATGTATGTATTTCTTAGTGCTTAACTCCTAAAACAGCTGTATATGGCAGTTCCATCTACTCCTGTTCCTCTTACCTGCTTACAGATCCTCACCAACCAAAATCTAAAGGGATGTACTTAAAAGGATATAGACAAGCTAGTGTATACTCTACTAGCGTATGTGGAGCATAATGTGTGTAGAAGAAAACTTTTTTCCCCACTGTGTTTTCCTCAGGGGACTCGGGTGCACTACTGTTTTTTCATAAATGATGATGACAGTGAAGTTTTAATGCACTGCCATGATTGAACCTTCCTAGAAACAGATGTTGACCAGGGAGAGATACAGTGACCACCTCCTTGTCATCTTGTAATTACTTCTTCATGTTAACTTAGTCCTGTGCAGGCCAATGGAAAGAGGTTGATGGCTTTGGCAGGAAGGGAGGCCATGTGTCTCACCCTGTTAGAAATAGTCCATTTGCTTCCCAGTGCCCCTGGAAGGAGCTAGCAGGTTTGGGCCCCCTTTGCCTTCTCCACTCTGGTGCCATCACATTTGCAGCCCTATTTCCCAGACGTCTTGCTGCAGTGAAGCAGCAGCACGTGCAAGGGGAAGGATACAAGTGGCAAAAGTTCAGCCTCCTTTTTAAAAAGGTCTTCTACCTTAGTGTGCTGCCAACTTGACACTGACTTAAAATCTAAGATGACGGGGCAGTATACTCTTAGTTAGAGTACTGAAACAAATCTCTTACAGTTCTAATGTGAAAAACATAGGCTGTTTAGCCTTTTATTTTGTATTTATCTATAAATTATGTGGGGTTCCTGCACTATTAGCCTGTGGGGTTTATTGATCCACACTGTCAGTATTAAGTTATGAAAAAGCAAGAGGGACAGCTCTTTTTTTTTTTAGTATGCTGTCTACTGAGTTTTTATAGAAAAAGGAAAAATTATTTGTAACAAAATATATAATGGGGGATTTAATATAATTATTTTTGAGCTACAGGTTTTATTTGACTTAATAGAAATTTTTAAGTCTCTCTAAGCTTTTGGATACACAGCAGCATTGCTGACTATCAGAATGAGAAGATAAACTGGAGTAGTTTCAGGAAATTGAAAAGTGCTTTGGAAGGGCAATTGAGAAGTGTAACAGAAGTAAACTGCAGGAGCAGCCAGAGGCTAACTTCAGAAAGAATGGGAAGTTTCACCAAGCTACAAAAGCTTTGTTGATCCCATTTTGCCTAATTAGGTATACCATTTAAACTCAAAACTCATTGCAGTATTTACTCAGAAACTGTTTTCCCACATTTGCTGCTCATCTCTTGTCAGATAGCTCATATTGTCAAACTTTAGGAACAACTCACAACTCACTTCCCTGGCAGATGTGCCAGACCATTTGTAAAAAGTCACACCATATGTTGGTAACTATTTAAATAAGTTATTTTCAATTTTCTGGTATGGTAAAGGAAAAATATTAATAACGCGACTAAAGGAAAGTCATGAGCATGTCTTGAAGTATTTATAAATAGATATGTTGGCCATTTTGCCTCTTCCTCTGAATTATGAGAGCTGTGTGCAACATTTTGTAAAAAATTGTATCAAACATTAACAGTGGCCTTTCAACTGCAGCATCAGCTGTGCAAAAGGTATCACCTTTTTTCCCACTATACAATGCTCACATAAAACGCACCTGGGTTTTCTGATGTTGACCACAACTTGCCAATGTTGGACTTGTCTTTTGATGTGGTTCCACCCAGATCTTGGGGAAATATTGTCTTTTCTAGCCTTACATTAATTCAAGCATTTTTAAGTAGGTAGATGTTTTTCCCTAAGTCTTATTTGTAAATATTTGCTTGGCATGAGAGTACACTTTTTCATATTTACAGCAACATCTCTATATACATAACTTTATCTAAAGCTGTAACATTTGCCCAAAGGACTTGAAAATTTAAACCTGCAAATCATCCTGCAAAGCAAATCTGACTGGTTTTGGATTAGTACTGAAACTAGAAATAGAGTTAATTCTGATCCAAGAGCTAGGGTTTCCATAAAATAATGTGATTAGAAGGCCATTGAAATCACAGGTGATGTTTTGAGACAGTGGCTTGTGAAAAGCAGATTAGGACTTTTCCTTTGAAAGGAAAATTTTTCTGTAACAGCTCCCATGTGGTACAAAGGCACTGGTGGCTTTCATGGGTTTTCCTTACAGTTCTTTAGTATGTTTTGGAGCCTTCCTGATTTAAAAGGGTCCGTATTAAAAAGCAGAGATGCACTTACTGCTGCCAAGCAAACTAAAGCTTTACTGTTCCCATTTCAGAGCTGTTGGTCTTAGCAGTTTCCTTTGTCGTCTTGGAGCTGGGCACTGGAACAGAGGCTGAGGTGGGAAGGTAGGAATGCTGATGTGCTAACAGAAGTAATTAATTTTGCAGCAGTATTTTGCATCAGTTACTGAGCTTTGAACTGATCACTTGACACCAAGCTTTGCAGATAGTGCTAGGAACAGCTTTTTGTGTGTGTGTGTGTAGTTTGAAAGCTTTGCTAATTTGGAAACCAGTATCTGTTTTACTTAAGAGACAATAGTAATGCATTTAATGATGGACATTCCAATTTTAAGGGAGTATGACTGTACAAATTTCTTTTGCATACCTATCAAAAATTTTAGAAGCTTGATTACATGATTAGTCATGATTATTGCTTTATATAAAACATTTCAAATTCCTACGCTGACAAAAGGTTATTAGTCATCGTTATTTAGATGCAACCCAGGCTTTTGGGTACGTTCAGGCTGAAGAAGCTTTTCTTCTGTATGTTCTCCAGTGAGCTCATTCAGCAGCAAGGACAATGGAAAATGTTCAAAGAAATTCTCAGTGTCAGTCTCCATAGAATAAAGCTTACAGTAGTGATCACCTCTGTAAACTATGCACTGTAGCATCTACTACAAACCTATCTGCCCTTGGAAGGACATAACTTGAATTTCCCTCAATCTTCTCAAAAGCTTTTGCTAAAATCATTACAAATCAAGCTACAAGTGCAGCTTACAAGAAGGGAGCATATAGATTTGAAAGCTGTATTCTGGTGTGGGAAGTGGGGAAAATACCTACAAAAATACTGAATTAGGTGGATGTTTTGAAATCCTAGAGCAAAAAGAGCCCTCAGTGAAATAAACAGCAGCTGAGTAGTCTGGTGTGTGAAGAACACACACACAGCATCCAGAGTTTTATTTGGTCATGTGGTAGGACTTTGAAAGCTGTGATTCAAGTGCTCTGTGGGATTTTGGACCTAAACTCCTGGAGGCCCTGTCCTTGAGCTTACACTTAGGGTCATGTAGAAAGCTAAGAATGCTTCTGTAGGAAAACCGTTCATCTCATGCTGTGCACATCTGGTTGAACTATGGAGCAAAACACCAGTGAGAAGCATGCAGTGGCATCTCTTTTCTTGACCAGAGAGGGAGTAGGGCGCTGAGGATTTCTTTATTGATAAGGTGGAAGACCCTGTACAGCCAGGACCGGTTATCTCAGCTATTTTCTAATTACAGCTGTTTTCGTTGTACTGATAAGGAAAACTTTGTACGGAATTTGAAAAGAGTAGGAGCATGTTAGTTGTTTGTGTTCATAGGAGTGAGGATTTCTGAAGTGTTGACATGGTTCCTTTACTATTTTTTCCTCGTTTATAAGGAGAAACTCTGGGTGTTTTAAACAAGCATAATGCTTTGCATAGAGTAAGGATAGCTGAATTCAGCTGGCTTTTAATCACTGCTCTCCAGCTCTGGTATTTTCAGTATCTCTTCAGCTTTAAATACCCTGCCTGTTCCTTGCCTGATGCTTTGATGTTGCTGGGTGTGAAGCCTCATATCCCTAATCTTTCCAAAATCAGTGTTAAGCACACAAGTGCTCCTGTTTGTGCAGGACTGGTTACTTGTGTCTTTGGAGAGAAGTGTTTCTTTTGATCAGTCAGTCAAAAGAGAGCTCAATACCTTCCAGAATCACAACCATGTTTTGAATCGGGTCTTCCCTAAAAAGACAATGATGAATGTGCATTCCCTTTCGGTTACTTCACATCTTCAATGAGCTTAATTTAGCAGTGAGGATACCAAAGGGTAATTGCTGTCCATTGCATAAGTGCTTATAGGATGATAAAGGATATTTTTTTCCTTTGGTGTTAAAATTGCCTGCAGTTTAATATTATTCATGTTTTAAAACTCTTTGAAGGAATGCTGTGATAAAGTATAAGAAACTCTTCAGCAAGTTCTGTTATGTTGTTTTACAAGTGTATATGTGACATTTAAATACTCTTGGATATATCTTTTTCTGCAGTTAGTAGTCACCAATGTGTGGATTTGTTTCACTATTTAAACAAATAAAGATAAGAAACAATATTATGCTTATATAACCTATATCAGATAACATATCCACAAACACTCTTTTTTCTTTAATCATATTAGTACATTAAGATAATAAATGTTTGAATTTTCTTGGAAGTGTTTGCCCTGCTTCCCTATTTACATGCCTAGTATATGAAACAAGGAATGTTAGTAACTGCCAGACTGAAATGGAGGCTCTCATATGGGTGAATTTTGATGACACAAGCCTTTTTTTTGCTTGCTTTAACCAGTCTTTTGACATCCTGAGGTGTATTTTGTGTTTTCTGTGCTATGTCAGAAGATTAATCACCATGGGCATGGCTGTATGAGCTGTGGATAAGACTGCCTGTTGTTTTCAGTAAAGAGAGCTGGATCACAAGGGTGAGTTTGTTGAAAAAATAGCACCAGGGCCTCTTTTGCAGAGGTCCACAGTCAAGACTGAGCAGTGTTTGGCTCCCAGGCTGCTGTGGCTTGGCAAAAAGGTTGATTAAAGTCCAATTATATCCATATAGGACTTACCCTTTTTTCATCTAACTTGTCAGTCCCAGGTAGGGAAACGTGATGTCCATTACATGTGTGCTGCATTTTCCCTTCTTTGCTCCCTGCAACTACCTAAAAGGAGGTTGTAGTGAGGTGGGTGATGGGAGATGGCCATAAGTTGTACCAGGAGAGTTTTTTCTAATATCCAATCTAAAATTTATTCCCCAAAAGGGTTGCTAAGACTAGAACAGGGTGCTCATGGAAGTGAGTGAGTCACGATCCCTGGATGTCTAAAAGATACGTAGTTGTGGTGTTTAGCGGTGGACTTGGCAGTGTTAGGTTTACAATTTATTTGGTGTTCTTAAGGGTTTTTTGCCAACCTACATGATTTTATGATTCTAGAAGGGGACTTCCTGATCTTAAGAAGATGTAATTATTGTCTTTGTGAAATTCTGCTATTTCTTAAAGGTAATAATTTAGGCTAGTACCTAAATGGATGGTCAGGAGGACCTATATGTATGCCTATATAGCTGAAATCAATTTATGGAATGGAAGGCAGAAAGAAAAATTTACTTTTTTTGCAACAATATATTAACTGCAAGCTAATCGAGGCTACCTGGAGATAAAATGGGAGGGCCAAAACCTTAAGTAAATATTTTGAGTGCTAATGCTAATTTAAAGTTTCCAAAGTAGCTAACTACAGCTTCCAAAGTAGGTGCTAAATAGACATAATAGCTCTTGAGTTTGGACACTTCTACTCCAGAAGCTGCCAGTTGACCTCCCCTGATCACGGCTGACGATTGCTGCAAACAACTACAGCAGCCAACATGTCCTGCTGTTCTCTGCTAATGAGACCTTGCTCCTCAAATCCAGAAAATGTAACAGAGAATATAGTTGCTGAGCCTGTTAGGGCAGACACATCAGCAGTAAAAGATTAGGTATAGAAGAAAAATACAGGACATCTTTGTAGATGTAAAATGTCATTTAAATCGGTGGACTACAAGGTATTGAGGGAGTTTCAGCTGCCCAGTTTTCCATTGCTTTAGTAACTAGAAGTAAGCTGTGCTGTGAAGCAGCCAAACAGGCCAGTGACAATGAGTTTTGGGCCGTATCTCTGCTAGTCCTAGTTTTTTACTAGCAGTATCTCTGCTAGTCCTAGACTACAGGTTTGTAGTCTTCCATGGATCTTGCATCTAAAGGATGTTTGAACAGGCCTTGTTCTGATTTATATTTGTCACAAAAGTGTTACTCTTAAGCACTTGGAAAAAAAAAAAAGGTGTTTGTGGGAAGAAAAATATTCGGTATTTCAGTGGAAGGTAGAGGTGGAAACCATGACTGCTTTCCACATGCTTCCTACAGCTTTTATTTCCTTGCAGAAACATCAGCTTCCTGATTTTAGGATGCTCACCTTCTATCAATTCATCTTGCACAATCCTATTGATGTAAAGGTAGTAGTTAGTCTAAATTATGACCTGCATCATGTACTTTTAGTGAGGATCTAAAATAACAACAGCACCTCCTCTGCCTTTTATGCTTCTGATCAAGTAATCAGATCTCTTGTTTTGTTACCCATATATGTGGTTACTGTTTGGTTCTTCCTTGTGAAACACAGAGAGGGGAACAAAGAGGGATGCCAGTTAGAGCTGCCTCGTGGAGTGGTAAGTACTGTAATTAAAAGCACCAACAGCAAATGCCATCTCAATTTAGCAGTGTCCTGCTGGGATCTTTCTCCGAGTTGTCATACCTCCTGATGTGGCTGCTTTCTTCCCATGTCTGAACCTACGTGGAAAGGTTTAATCTGTCTCGGAGCTTCTTTAGCACTGGATCAAAGAGGGGAAATGAATTAAACCTTAGCCTGCTCAAACCTGTATGTGAAGATGTGGAAGGAAAGAGATGGATTAATCTCATATAAAGCTGTAATTCCAAATAGAGTTTCACCTAGCATATGTGGGATGAGATCCTGCCTCTGAGTTAGTGTTGTTATTAACAGCACTGGCTCAGTTTTAGAAGTCAACATCTGGGTATCATGCTGGGGAGCTGGCTGAGCTCTTAATTAGCTACAAAAAGGTGCATCAGAAATACAGTAAGACAGGGCATAATGTCTGGTGACTTTGTGTAGTATTATTCCCTACAGTTGCCTTTGTGCCCTCATACGTTTAATGAGATATGAGGGCCTTGACATTGACCCTGTATTGTGTCAGGCCATGGAGCAATTTGTTATGTATTTGTATATACTGATTTCATTTTCTTAGAATGAGCTGGAAACAATATAAAGAGCCCTCAGTAATGACCGATGAGAAGTGCTGTTTTGTAGTTAAGCAGTCATTTTCTTCTATTTTATTCTTCATCCCACCATTTTACAAATATATCTAACAGAAACAGAGAGGTATTTCCAGATCTGTTGAGGTGGGTTTTCCTTTGCTTCTTAAATGTATAGGTTTGCAAAGCTGTTTTGCAGAGACTACTGCCGTTCCTGCAGTGAAACTTTGCCGGTATTCAATGAGTTTGCACTCCTTAAATGTCCTAGATTTGTTGCTACAGAAGTGGGAGGAGAAAATTTTACAGCAGGATATCTTGTATACCTGTAGGGACCATTTTCTGTATTTAAAGTAAAAACTTGTGTCTTTCTGGTTCTGTGTTAACAAATTCCTAGAAAACGATATGATTTTAATTTATGCAGAATTTATGGCAAGGCGGGGACTTTCCATTTTAAGGAATAACTTTCAGATAAAATTGTTCTAAAAGCAGAGGTCAGTCTTTTTTCTTTATCAGGCCATTCATCAATTACCTCCTTCAAGTGCTATAAATGTAAATCCTTTCCAGAAACAGTGTCATTCATACTAGTGAGGCTCTTTGTCAAGTCTTTGGTAGCATATACTTGTTACCTTAGCAACTTGCAGGGGTTAAATGCGTGTCTAGGAGAGCACAACATTACAGATCCCACAGGGTCGTTTTGTTTTCCACTAATAACAGGGAATATCTTCTAGCAGGAGGAGCAGTTTCTGGTTTTCCATGTGATGCAAAATACCATTACAGAGTATGAAATTACTAAATGACACTTGACTGGACTTCAAACGGGTACTAACCAGTTTACTAATTGAATATGTATTTGCAAGTCTTTTGCAGTTTTGCACCCATGGGAGACAAGAACCAAAAAGGACTGCTTTTTCTGGGTCTAGCAGAAATGAAAATTGGGATTCAACTTGCAAAGCCAAAGTTGCACTGTCCCCTTCTTAGAGATCAGAATGAGGATGAGTGCAAGAGAGAGCTTATTTTATTTCCATAAAATTGAAGTTAACCAATTTCTTAAAAAAAAGTTAGTTTCATTTTTAGAGCTTGCACTTTCTCAGCACCATCTAGTGGACTGACTGCTACTGTCATTGAGAGCACAGCTGGTCTTTGTCAACCACACAGCAAATCAGAGCATGCAGTCCTTGTAGCGTGAATGATACATCTGAAGTATGTTTGTGACTTAATACACAACCGAATCAGAAGATTAGCAGGTGTTTAGTTGAAAAGGAGCGGTGTGGAGGAAAAAAAGTTTAAGATATGTGCAGATAGTACAGCCTGTTACCTCCTGTATTCCTTCAATCCATTGAGCTCCAGCCTTCTCACCTGCTTCTCTGCCTTACCGTGTGGTGCCATCTAGGTTATAAGATTCTCTAAGGCAGGATTTTGGAATACTATTTCTTTGTGCACTACCACACAGCACAAATCACAGTCTGATTGCCACTATCATACAAATGATAAATATGAGCTTTTTCTAACAGCAAGCTCTTAAGTCCTCACCTGAGGAAAATGCTCTGGAGTCTGATTTCAATTGTAGGCAAGGCATTAGGTGTTTGGCAGTTTGAAAATACAGGATTTATTTCAAGAAAAAAAAAAAAAAATCTCTTGGGAAAGCCTCCCTATAGATTGCACATGTGCAGAAACCAAGATAATTGTCCAGTCATCCCAGTGGCTGGATAAAGTCTCAGGAAAAGATAGGTGTCTGCAGCTCTGGTCTTTTGGGGGTGCATGGGAACAGCTTTGCTTTTTTTCAGCTATAGCAAGAATGACTGAATCTTTGGGAAAATTAATGTCTCTAAAAGCCTGTGTGTTCCTGTGGCCCAGGCTACAGCACCAGCATCCTGCTGCTCTCTCTTAAATAATGTTTCTCTATCAGCAAGCCTTCGATTTTGTATCTCTAGTTGCAAATGAAGAGAGACCAAAAGGGCAGATCCTGAGTCTCTGGGCAAAAGGCTCTCACAAAAGCCACAGATGTGTGGATAAGAGCAGGCAGCCAGTGCACTTGATCAGTGACACTGGGCAAACACCAGAGGCAAAACCTCCTTCCAGTGTAAGGAGCAGTGATCATCACCAAGAGCAGGGGGAACTATAGAAAACAGGAGCAAATCAAATAGGAAATGCGCCAAGTTGTAGCATCTTGCCCTTTAAACCTCCTTGCGTTTAAACATTTCATCACTTTAGGGTCTGGTTTTTTTGTTCAATTCACATGTTTTGGAAGATGAAAATAAGATGAAAGTAAGTGGGTCAGATTTATTTTGTAAAATTGTACGCATTAGCACGATAGCATTGTGCTGAGGTTTCCAAAATAGCTATTCTTAAATAATTTATAGAATCATTTCACATCTTTTTTTTTTTTTTTTTTTTCCCCAAAATCTAAATGTTATTACTTAACTTAATACTCAGAACTTAAATAACATTTTCTTTCTTTAAGTTTTTATGTAGTGGAACAGTCAGAATATTACTTGTCTTCTGGTCTCTTCACAATAGTGTGTTGCAACATAACCTCTCCAGGAAGAAGTGGCTGGTTTTCCAGATGAGAAAATAAAGGTTTAGGGGTTTTTCTTTTTCAAGTTGCAAGTTTGAGACAATAGCTGTGGATAGTGATTGTTGTGTACGTGTTCATGCAGGTGAATGGGTGCAGTCCTGTCTGAAAATCCATGTGGGTCCCACTGACTGCAGCAGAAAAAATGAGTATAAAAAGGTCATAATGTTTAAGTAAATGAATCCTGGTGTTTTAGAGGTCTGGGGATAAATCCTACAGGCTGGAAGATACCCATTTACAGAGGACGTGGCTCTGCTTTTGTAATATCTGTGAACCAAACATTAGCTAGCATATGGGAATTCAAGAAAATGCTTAAAATTGTTTCCTTTCTTTCTGCTTCTCCTCTAGCTCTGGGATTGTACACAGTAAATGCAGTATATGGAGATACTATTACTATGCCTTGTCGTCTAGAAGTACCAGATGGTCTTATGTTTGGAAAATGGAAATATGTAAGTATAGCTTACCTTTACATTCATTGGAATTGCTATAAGATGATGTATGGCTTTTTGGTGTGCGATTACAAGAATCCAATTGATAGGATTTCTGCTTTGATATGAAGACATTCATTCCTGTGTTTGTAAAACTGCAAGATCCCAATCTGCATAATTTCTGCCAAGAATGGATTAGAGGTTTGAGGAATTTATCTCATTGTTCAAGAGAAATAATTATTCGTGAGTTTTCTGCCAACCTGTATTAGAGATCTGGCATGTCACCTAATGGTGTCCTGCTCACTTGACAGAGCCATCATTGTACATTTGAATACTTCTGAAGCGGGCTGCCTGAAGGACAGAGTGCTTCATCCCTGGGAAAGCACTGTGCCTGGGTCTGGTTGATTTGACAGTCACACAATACTGTTTCATGCTTCAGTGTCTAATGCACAGCGAAGAGAAGGCAGTACTGACCATAGTAGAGTTTCTAGGGGTTTCATGTTCCCATTTCTGGCACGTGGAGGACAGAGTCAAGAATGCCAATGCTTTCATGGTTCTCTCAGTCAGCCTGCAGTCGCAACACCACAGGATGTGCTTCTCCTACATGTGACTGGTATTCAGGGCCAAAAGGAGAGAATAAGCCTATCAAAGTCAGATGAAACCTGGAAGCATACTTGGAGGAAACCACCAGGATGCCAAATCCCTTTTTCTTTTCAGACTGACATCAGGACAACTAGTTTTCTTGCTATGGTAAAGTTCATCCAAATCTTCCCTTGTGCTCAAACCACAATGTTACTTGCAGTAACAGGAGATGTTTGCTCTGACAGTGGATTTAAAATTTCATAGTTCTGTCTCCTTCTAAATGGCACCCACCTGCCTATTTTACAGCAGACTGGTCTGCTGCTGAGGGTGTTTCATAATCCCCCCCAGCAGCTACTTCCCTTAGACCTGGAAGTTTGCAGCTTTTGCAGCCCTCATCCACTCAAGAGTCCCTGCTTTACAAACATATTGTGGGAAGTGAAGTCAGAATCTGTGGAGGACATTTCCCTAAAAGGGACAGTGAAACTGTTTCATATAAGCATTTTCAGAAGATGTAGGGCCTGCATTTTGCAATGTGCTTTTTAGAGTGCTGAATTCTCTTGGGAAGAAGTCCATCTGTATGAAGATGCAAGGCTATTTTGAGAAAAAGAAATGTGTTTTCTCTTTCCAGTGCATTTGGATTGCTCATCTCAGACAAGTACCAAGCAGCAAATGAAGATGTCATAGCTTCTCTTAAATGGAAAGGGACATGAAACCTAACGTGCAGAAAAGCCCGCCCAATTGCTTATGTATGAAATTATTGACGCGGCCCACAGAACCAAGTGAAAGTGATACCCATTGTCCCAGGACAGCTCCCAGCATGGCAAGCTTATTTTTAGCAGGAGGAGGGTTTGGTTTAGGCTTTTTAGGTCAGATGATTATTTTACTGGAAGAAGGAACTCCATTTTCTGCTTTGGTGCTTTGGGAGCAACAGTTCAGTTTGCTGGTGGGAGCCTCAGGGCACTGGGAGGCTTTCACTATGGCAGGAGCAGGTGTTGCTCCCTTCAGCATCTACCTGTGCATGCTCATGTGCTGGGTGGGCATACAGAATTAAATGCTCATTCACACCTGACAGCCAACTTTACTGGTATTGAGTCAAAGCAAAGTTTTCTTTCTCGTGTGATAGATATTTAGAGTAATCCAAGAGTTAAAAATGGGAGAGGGAGTAAGACTGCAAGGGAATTTAAACTTCACATTAGCTGTTGCTTCTTGCTCCCTGCCTGGCTTTGACACTGCTCATCTCTCGTCACAGCATTGCCATGCTTTTGTGGGCTCTGCAGTCAAGCTGAGGTATTGTGCTGGGAACACTACTCAAATCAGTGCTGCAAGGTGCAGGGGATAAAAGGGAACTAAAACCTTTTCCAGCCCCCAGGACAATACTGAACATAAGGATGGAGTCAGCCTTTCACCTTGCTTTATTTAAAGGCAGACATTGCCTGTCCCTGCTCTGGGGGGGCAGGGGAATGAAATCCTGCAGAACTCAGCCTGTAAATTTGTCTCTTGTAAAAGTAAATTTGTGATATGGTAGATTTGTGCAAGGCTGTCAGCTGTGTATTCCTCTTTATAATGGCAACTGCAAAGTTATTGATATAAGGAGGATGTCTAGAAAGCGATATTTTGTACATTATTCTAAGATCCATAAATAACAATATTTGATTGTATGTATATTCCCATGCTACAAGCTCTTGGATCCTTTAAAAACAAAGAGGAAAAAAAAAAGCTAAAAACTAATTTAGAATAAAATTGGTAGTTATGCCTGATTAAGTTCTGCATTTGGAATGAAGTCTGAATGTCCCAGACAAATGATATGAATATGTAAAACAATCATGAGAAAAAAGGAAACTGAAGCTTTTGAGCCTAGCTCACGAATGTTTCTATTTCAAATACTTTTTCATACACACAGAGGCAAGTGGTGCCATGACCACCAGCCTGCATCAGAGAACGCCCTATGCTATGCTGAGATGGAGCCAAAGCATTGAAATTCTTTCCACTGATTATATTCTCAATTTGCACCACAGCAGTCTTAAATCAGCTCTCGTATTACACTGAATTTCCTATGTGTACAGCAGAAATTTATCAGGAAAAAAGCCATCTCATGTAGTTTTCAGATATTTCTTAAATTATGGGTTTGTACCAATTGCAAATCCTCAGGAACTTCTAAATGAGTGTTTATGCAAAATAGAGGTGTTTATCCTTTTATTATAGGAAATGCCAAATGGATCTCCAGTATTTATTGCCTTCAGATCGTCAATGAAAAAAAATGTACAGTATGATGATGTACCAGACTACAAAGACAGGTTGAGTCTCTCAGAAAACTATACATTAACCATCAAGAATGCAAGAATCAGTGATGAAAAGAGATTTGTATGTATGCTAGTTACAGAAGATGATGTTTCTGAAGAGCCAACGATAGTCAAAGTCTTCAGTAAGTAAATCTAGTTGTTACTACCGTTAACATTCATCAGCTTATGAATTATGGAAACTTGTTTAAGAGAGAGACTGAAGCCAAGAAAGTAAGTTTGGCTGAGTAAATTACTAAGACTAGCAAATTTCTGCAGCTTTCAAAAATGTAATCTACTGGTGGCATTTATGTAACAAGACTGCCTGCACTTGCAGTTTATTCACGATAAGTGCTGGCTCAAAGAGAATTTTAGGCTTTGATAATGACTCACTTATGTGATGTCATTTGGTTGGAAATGAAAAATGTCAAATTAGCACTGATTATTTTCCATTTGTTCTTCAAATGAATTTTTCTGCAGGAGGGAAGCGTTAACTGTGTGCGGTCTGCAGGATTAGATCAGTGGAGGGGTTTAAACCAGCTCCAAGAAGCTAGTACACAAACAGCATGAACTATGATAAGTGAGGGAGAGGCTGGAAAACGAGTTGCTAAAACTCAAATGCTTATTTTGTCCCCTGTTGAACTACCAGGAGAAAGACCAATCTGTAGTTCTGTTTTAGAGCACAGCAGAATTTATTAATGATTGATATCACTACAAGACAATTGCAAGGCTGATCCACAGTGTGATGAGGCGCAGTCCAGCTCTGACCTTGCACAAGAGCATGGACAAACCTGGCCTCTTCCTGGTGCAGACATATAATCCCTCAAAACCTGACTCAGCTTGTGGAGGTGTCTGTTATTCCTTTTTAGGGGCAGTCTGCTGAAGCTAAGGTTAGTGTTTGTAAATGCTTCCCTGTGACTGAAGCAGGTACCTTCCTTAGCTTCATGTTTATTATGGATTTTTTTAGCCTTTGCTGTTCTTCAGATGCAGATATACACAGCCAAAGTAAGTCTCTGCTGTGAGAACACAGCAGAGATCATCAGTTTCAAACAGATCATGCTTCTGATTGAACATCATGAATTTATGTTTTGGAAGGGCAACCTTACTCTTCTGTTAGGGAGAAGGTGTCAGGGAGTCATCAGTAGTGTCTAGACAGAAGTTTGTCAGTGGCATAAGTGAGTTTGAAGCTAGATTAGGATTCAACAGTATTTCCTTTCCCTCCTTTCACTTTCAATTTGGGCTACAAGAACAGTTGAATTAATGACAACAGGGAGGAGTGTGCTCAGAGCACGCATAGTAAATGCAGCGCTCCAAAGGAAATATAAAGAATTATTGTGTTTACTTATTGCACAGCAGTAAATATGTAGATGAGACAGTGGTATATGGTGAAACAAAATGTTAACTGCTTGAATTACTGTGTACTGTACTAAATATTAACACAATGCTAACTCAGCCATGGAGCACAGCCTGTATGTTTTATTGTATGCATTAATACTAATGAAGAAAGCTTCTATTTACAAAGGAAGATAAGAATAGAGGATGCATTGTAGGTAATGTGGCTGACTTAGCACTGCAAGAAAAAATTACCTTTGTAGTTTTTAATTTTGAGTTCATAACTCCAGGGTTCTTTCAATATTTTTTTGCATTTAACTTCTTTGAGTCTGGTTTTTGGGGTTTCATTTTTTATTGTTGCTTGTTTCTTTGGTCTACTTATGAGAGAGTTAAGAGTAGCTTGCAAGCTTCATTTATTTAACTGTTCAGGGAGTTTCTAACTCCTCGAACCACAGATACAGAGCTGCAGCAGTGCAAACCCACATAAACCAAAATCTCATGCTCCTGAAACTCAGCTTATCCTAGAAGTTCTGACTCACACTTGGTTTCACTGGAGCATGTCACATCCTCAGCTTTGCTACCTGATTAACTCAGACCTAACAAGGCTGGAATGGCTTATTGCACAGGTACCACCTGCTAATCTCACTCACTGGACCACGTAAACCTTACCAGTTTTCCAGATGGATCCTGTCAGCATCTTTTTTCCTGGAATTAAATGGCCAGAGTTTCCAAAGCAAGCAGCCTGGTGGACATTAGCTGCTGCCCTGCTACACTGATGTTTGACTTTTGCCAGCAGTGAGCTCTTTGTCCTCCCTTTATAGGACCTATATAGAGTTGCAAAGTACTCTGGCAAGCTTTTGAGCCTAGAGGTAAGCAGTGTGCAGAAGTTGCGAACCCACCAGAGTGGGCTCTGCTGCTGCCAAGTTTAAAATTTCTTCTCGCTTCAGACACTGAGCTAGTAAATGCCAAATAAGTCTTTTATAGTGAATTACCACAGTGCACATGCTGCAGCCGTGGGGATTTGGCAGCAGGCTTTGCCTTTCGGAGGCTGCTCTGAGAGAGCAGGTGGCGGCATCTCAACTGGAGCATCTGCTCGGTCACCAGAGCACTGAAGAGAGGGATTGGCACACAGGGGCCATGGAGCAGGAGGTCCTCCCCTCAGTATGAGTGGTGTGGGGGTGGCCGAAGCACAGAGTAAGTCTTCTCAAACCAGTCCTGAGGGAGATGAGAGATGAAGGGAAGCAAAGTTGAGGTGAGAGACATAGAGCTGTGGTTTGCAGTTTGATCAGCTAGTGGCTGTGACAGGCAGCCAACTATGCCTGTTTATGGGACCCAAAAACTTGAACCAGGAGGCCTGTTAATGGTCTTGTAAAACCTAGTTTGCTTGAACTGACATGAAAAGGTTTTGTCATTGACAGGTTTTTACAGAAAGTAAGTTAACCTTTCTTCCTTTAAAACTAACAAAGGAGAGATAAGGGTGCATGTTCGGTATTTAAAAAAAATAAAAATAGTCTTTGTTAGCACTTTGAAGCTATAGTGGTGGCTTTCATGTACAGCTTTGCCTGTTTTGTTTAGGGTTTTTTTGTCTTGTTTTGCCACAAGTGATGTTGTTTGAAAACGTCAAATGAATAGCTTCTTTTATTGCCTTTCATTTCCCTTTTGAGCTGTTCTTGTTCCATCCTGCCTTAGTCTTTCAAGCAAAGAATATCCGTGCATTTGAGGGGTCTGGAAAGCATGCCTTATGAGGAGAGACTGAGGGAACTGGGGTTGTTTTGTCTAGAGAAGAGGAGACTGAGAGGAGTCCTTATTGCTCTCTACAACTACCTAAAAGGCAGTTGTAGCGAGGCTGGTGTTGGTCTCTTCTCCCAAATGACTGATGATAAAACGAGAGGAAATGGCCTCAAGTTGCATCAGGGGAGGTTTAGACTGGATATGAGGAAGAAATTCTTCACTGAGAGAGTGGTTAGGCACTGGAACAGGCTGCTCAGCGAGGTGGTGAAGTCAACATCCCTGGAGGTGTTTAAAAAACAAGTGGACGTAGCACTTGAGGCTGTGGTCTAACGGATAAATAGATGTCAGGATGAAGGTTGGACTCGATGATCCTAGAGGTCCTTTCCAGCCCTAGTGATTCTATGATTTGAGCACACTCAGACCTGCACATGTACATGCACATGCACACAGGGCAAGTGGATTACTGGTAGAACATGTAGACTTGCTATCTCTGTGACAGCAGGAGCAGTGCATCTGCACATTAGTAACTTCATCAGTGTGTAGAGATCTTGGCAAGGTAGTGTGAAGTTCACTTTGGGCAGAGATTACTGACATACGTACATTATTTCACAGGGAGCTTAATTTGGGAAAAGGGTCCTGTAAGCTGGCATGGTTAAGGGTGTCTCAGTCTGTAAAAGTATATAATATATATGCTTATTTAAGTGGTATAGCTAGTGTGTAAAGGTTTTCTTTTGACTGTATAAACATTGGTTTATTTCTTCCCCCTCTTAAAATTATGGGGAAAACTGTCTCTTTTGGAGATAGAAATTTGCATTCCGGGCTTCAGGCCAAACTATTTTAACAGACAAGTTATATAGTCTCTAGAAAGTAGTCTTTTATGATGGAAACGCTGATAGATCCTCCACTTTGGCAAGCTAAGAAGTCCATCTAACATAGTAAAAATAAATAAAAAGACATACTGGCACTAAAGAAAAAGTTTATTTTTGAAGAAAGTCATAAGTAACTCAGAATCGGTTAAAGTAATTGCATTTATCTCTATCATCTCAATTTCTTAAATGTAATGATCCCAGTTAAGAAAAATAAACATTAGAAGAATGACTAGGTTAAATTTGTTCCTTTATAATGTTACAGCTCAGCTACAGTAATATCCACAGTAAAGCTGTTTTTCTGTTGCTATAGTTTCTGTACCACTGGTTCCTTCTACAGCATGTATATTACATAAATCAGATCAATCTCTTGTCACAGGTGTTGAACTAGGCTGCCTGGCTAAAATATATGTGGTTAAAATGCATGGAATTCTTTATGGAAACTATGAAGCATTTTAAGGTGATGTTTTTTCCTTTTCAATCCATTGGCTAATATTGGGACTTCAGTATCTCACTTTTTCTTCTTTTAATTACAAAGCATAGGTAAGACTGCACCAGGCCAGATTGCTGTATTTAGTCCTAAAGTCCATGTATCTTTTAGTGACATTTTGTTTTTCAAACAGCTGTTTGTGCTCCTTTCACTAGTACTTCTATTTTATTTACGTTTTAGAACAACCCTCTCAACCAGAAATTTTACATCAAGCAGACTTCTTAGAAACAGAGAAGCTACAAATGGTAAGAGCAGCGTTCTACCTCAAAGTTATCTGCCTGACAGCTGCCTGAAGTCCCTTTACAGTCAAGATGGAGAGAGGTGATGGACCGAGGCTCAGAGAGAGGGGGGTATATGCATGCACATCTGCCTGTGAGAGATTGTGGTCTAATAGCCAGGCTGAGCACAGAGCAGTTCCCTCACCACTACTGTGTTAGCCCTGCCTGATTCTGCAACTGGGGGCCATCCTGATCTTAGATCCACCACCAGCCCCTCTTCCAAATTTCACTTAAGTCTCATTCATGGGATTTGTCCTGTTTAAGAAAAATGGTTGGGGTTCAGCATTTGAACTTTTTAGAAATATTTATCCAAAGCAGCATAAGTTAAAGCAGAATTATATTAAACTACAGTGGAGAGAAAGTGACTAATTTGTATCTTTTTTTGCAGCTTGGGGAGTGTGTTTCACGAGAGAGTTATCCTGAAGGCAATGTTACATGGTACAAAAATGGGAGAATTTTGCAGCCTGTGGAAGAAGGTACATTTCTGTAATGGCCAGTGTCCCTGAATCCACAGACAGGTGTATGCATGAAGAACTGTGCTTATAAGAGTTGCTCTACTTTAGTCTAATGTATTATTCCTTTGAGGAAAATGACTCGTATGGAAAGATAAAACTGGTAGGAAACTTTGAGGCCTTTCAGAGCACCCATGCTATGCCTTATCATCTCTCTCTCAGATCCAGCTTTAAAACCATACCATGGGGAAGGACAGTTGCCTTTGTTAATGTTATTGAGCCTATGGAGATAGTTAAAACCTGTATCTAACTTCCAGTTTCTTATAAGATATTAACTGACTCAGTTTCACATCTGTCCAGTATTGTGATTTGGGCCATGTAGTTCATCATTTCCTTATACAGGTATTTATTTTCCAGGATGTTTTAAGAACAACATTGGTTTTCTCCTGCCTTTCAACTTCGATTTTGAAAGGCTGATCAGAGCACAGTATATTTCCTTCCATAAATTGAGAATGCTTACAAAATTAAATTATAAATGTGATCCTGAAAATTGGTTTTGTCAACGTTTTTGAGGCCTCCTTTCTGTCTTACCAATTAATGTTTTTGATGAAACGTCTCTGGTATACATCAATGGCAATAGTGGAGGAAAACTGTACAGTCTCTTGGGTAATTTGTCATGTTGCTTTTCTTTTTGCAGCCTCATAACAAATACAGAGCAGGTAATAAAATGTAGGAAGAAGGTTTCAAGTTCTGTCTGTGTGACACTGAAACAGTGTTTCCTTTTCAGTTGCAGTCATAAATTTGCAAAAGATTGTGGATAAATCAACTGGACTCTTCACCATGACATCATCTCTTCAGTACATGCCAACAAAGGAAGATGCAAATGCCAAGTTTTCTTGCGTTGTCACATATTATGGACCGTCTGGACAGAAGACAATACAGTCTGAACCAGTTGTCTTCGATGTTCACTGTAAGTTATTAAAAAACATCTCTTGCTGTACAAAGCCTACCTTGGGGGGAAAAAAAACAAAATCAGAGAGAGTTGAGAAAATCACAGAGACGTTGCTGCTTGGCTGTCAAAATGGTTTCTTCAATACTGATTTGCAGCAAGAAGGTCTGAGTACATTGCCTGTGTCATTTTTACTTATCTCCAGATTTGCCTGTGATTTCTTTCTTTCTATTAGTAGAATGCTGAATATCAAAATTGTGCTGACATGGGGAAGGTGGTAACCACAAAAAGTCATAGTAAAGTGGGCTTTTCAGAACTTAGAGAAGTTAGAGTGGTCGATTAGAGTGACTCTGTGCCCTCTGAAATATGCAGTAAATACACAGCAGAGTTTTTAGTATACTCAAATGTTTTTCATTTTTTCAGAGTCAGCACTGAACAGCTAATGCTGGCAGACTACCTTGCACAAAGTGCAGTAGCTTCTCTACAGTTATAAGATGCTGATTTTTACATTTAAAATGTATCATTTGACTATTGGTAAATTTTTAAGTAGAGAATTTGTGTAAATAATTACTTCCAGCTGGCCTAAGTCCTCAAACAACTTCCTTTCTGTGTTACTGACTGATGTGGAAATCGGAATTCTCCTTTGAATAAACAAAACCAAGTTGGTGAGGAAAAGTCAGAGGGGATGGTAGCAGTTAAAGAGGAGGGAAGGGGCATTTCAGAGTCTTGTAATATTACCCTTCTGAAGGACTGTAGAAGGCAGTAGATCATATCAGAATGTAGAGGTGAGAAGATATGCAGTATGTCCAGTCAAGTGTTGCCTTTCGTCACACTTCAGATAACACCTCAGCTTATAAAAGAAAAAAAATTCCTGTTTTGGGAATTACAGGGTGTAATTATACAGGCCAGCATCTAACAGGGTCTTAGTATACATTGTGTAACAACTCTCTAGTCCAGTTTAATACAAAGAAAATTAACAAGACACCGGATTTCTCCAGCTAGCATGTGTGCTCCGTTGCCTTGAAAATGAAGGCCACAGGCTTGAAGTAGCAGGATATGTTCCACCTAGATGATCAGTGTCTTCTCCTTCACAGGTAAAGTTCGTTGAGCCACAAAGTAGGGGAGCAGTTGAGGATGAGGCTCTTACAGATGTCTGTGATGCATGTGCTACTTGCACTTGCAATTAAGGACTGCTCGACATGAAGGATAAAGAAGGCTGCACAGCATTGTAGAATAGTCACTGTGCCAAATACCATGTGCACTCTGAATTGAAGATGTAATGTTTGCTAAACTAGCTCATTTAATATTGGTCTAGTAACACACAATTTAATAAGTTTTTCCTCCAGAGATGGGCAATGTTATTGTGCTGCTAATTAGCCAACAGTGGGAGTCAGGCACACCTTTCAGTACTGAAGAGTCCTCAAGTATGAATTTGGCTTTGAAGTATGGGGTTACCCAGTACTCTTTCTAAGTATTTTCATTTGTTGTAACTTGAATTCCTTACTCTGCTCAAATGCATCTCCAAATGAATTGTGAAACTCTTTATTAATAGACATCCAAAGCTTCAGTTCATGATTCATGTTAGTTGATGATAATGTCTGATTTGGTCTTATTTTTTATTTAGTTCAGTAATCCTAATGTTTCTTTCTCAGAATATGTGATTTTTTTTTTTTGTAATGAATCAAATGTAATGCAGATAAAAAAAAAGGCAGACACCAATACTAAAAAATGAAAGTCAGTCTTTCAGCCTTTTTTTTTTTTCAGACTGTCAAAACTGTTCTGTTTTGCATCTCTGAAGCAAGTAGAAAAAATGGTAAAGACGACTTGCTGTTCTTCCTTGCAACTTCCCTGTTTATCATAAGAACTGAGGAGAGCATGCTTAAACCTCTGTCTACACAAGACTTTTTTTAAGATCTATACCTATTCAATCAGGATCTAAGAAATGTGTTATTGTCTTCGGGTTTTTTTCAGCTCTGGATTAGTGCCCTGTAGTACTCAAGTGTTTAATAGGTAATTGACATCCTGGAAGCAGCCAGCCACTGTGAGTATGAGAAGAGTGAACTAGCTCCTGGAGAGTTGGGTGCTAGTTGTAGTTGCATATCTTAGCTCAGCTAGCAGTAGTTATCAGCTTTGGTTTGCAGCTGTAGAAAGCAAGCTACTGAAGGTAACATGAGTAGTAAAAGAGAACTCTTGGACAGTTAGATAGTATCTGGACAGTTAGATAGTATCTCAAATATCTAAATAATCTAGACTCCAGTTATGATTCTGCTCAGCATTAATCAGTCTAAAAAGATGGCGTTTGTCAGGCAGACTTTCCAATTGTGCCCTGTTGTTAAATGTCTGTCTTGTTATGGATAACATACATAACAAATTAGAGTCAAAGCCACTTTATACTCCAAGTGCTTCTAGCCATGGTGTTTCCTTGAAATTATGTGGTTGTGGCTGTGGTGAGTCTGGAATAGAAGCTTTTATTTACTAAATAACTGCCATGTGGTGCTGTCTCCCAGAATTTTGCTCTTGCAGAAAGAGAATCTCACATATACAGAAGCACAAGGTAAGATGAGTCAAGCCAGGGCTATGTGCCACTGAGAGGCAAGACAGACCATCACCAGGCTGTTCTTGTTTATTAGTGAAAGCATAGGAGCACATTACTCATCCTAATAAGCATTAAGCATTTTATTTCATACAGTCTTCCTGTCATCAGGTTCCATCTTCCTCATAGGGCTGACCTCTTCATCTTAGAAGACAACTTAATTAGTCTTTTTCTATTTGCTCCTGTAGATTTTATTGTATTATTTAAAATTTCAAGAATGAAATTAAAAATTTGCTCCTGGTTGATTGCAGTAGATAGCAGGGTAAGATTATTCCTAGAGGAAAGACTGGTGGTTTGCAAGAATGTCATTCCCGTTTAACTGTGTCCATTTTTAATCCAGTTCTGTTCATTTCTGGAAATACCTGTTCCTAATCAAGGTCTTCCTCATTGTAATTAATCTCTTTTTCAGTCTTGAGACAAAGCCTAAACATCCTAGACATCCTTTATGATCACTTTTTCACATTTGATCGTCTTCTCATAAACTTCACATAAGGACAGACAAGTTTCTGCAGCAGGCTAGCTCACCAGGCAGCCCCCTGACACTGCTGTGGGTTTTTTGGCACACCAGGGGACAAGAGGCATGCCTGTGATTCCTGGAAAGCTACTTCATCACACCGGTTGTATTCCACAGAGTATTGCTGCCAGACTTCCCTTTTCTAGTCAGGCAAAGTCATGCTTCAGCTCTGAAGGTACCGAGATGGAGGCTGCTTGGACATGGAAGGGACTCAAGGCTATTTCATCTGAAGAAGGGAGGATGTGGCATGTTGAAGCCCAGTACCCCTCCTCCTGTGAGGAGGAGTGAGATGCTGTGTTAGGGTGTTCAGTCATCAAGAGGCCACAGCAGAATGCAGCTCCTGCTACTGAGAAATCCCATAGCAGAAGACAGACATGATGAATGCCCTAAGGGTCGAAAGGGCTATACAGTGCACACTTCACTAAACACACAAAATCATCTGTCAGGCAAGGGTTTCTCAGATGTGTAGATTTTTTTAGTGTTTAATGAGGTGCACTGTACTGTGTCTTAATGCAAGATTGGCATCTTTGGTGGAATTTTACTTATTCATTGAAATTAAAACAGTGAGAGTTATCAGCGCATATTATTTCCTTTCATTTTGTTCATTTTACTTTGGCTTTGAAAAATTATATTTAGGCTTCTGCTTAGAAAGAATAGCATCTATCATAGTATACTCTGCCTTTGCCTTAAAAAAATTACCAAAGTAAAATGTAAGTTATCGTTCAACTTCTCTGAACATGACAGAAATGTGTTACATTTACAGTTCTGTTGACTATGTTAAGGGTCCTATTATGTTCACCAGATTCATCTTTCTGAAAGCCTGTAGTGATCAGCATATAGAATAGGCTGAACATAGATGCTTAGTTCATATTTCTTTCCTTTTAATGCAAGGAGAGTATTATCTAGTAGTAATGCAAGGCGTTGAGAGATTCACTTGTTTTTCTGATTGCTGCAGTCCTCCAAACAACGAACTTCACAGAGGACAAGTTAATCCCTCATAATGAAGTCACAACATGAAACTGTTCATACTGATCAGGGCTGTTTTTTCTTTTCTTTTAAGGACATGATATGGTTGTAATTATTCTGTTTCTATTATAGGTATTTTGGTGAAGAAAAATGGATTTTATATCATAAGGCTTCTTTGCATTTTATTGGTAAAAATATAGAAAGTGTGATTAACTTCAGTTCTTATGTAAAAAGATCTGCACATGCAAATACCTTCACCAGCTTGAGAAAAATCTTGTACTCTTTGGCCATGAATATCATACGCAATATTGTTACAGTGAGGTTTATTGCAGAAGGTATTAAATGTGTACATTATTTTCACAGATCCAACAGAGAAAGTGACTATTCAAGTGCTGCCCCATAGCAGTACCATTAAAGAAGGTGATAACATCACTCTGAAGTGCTCAGGAAATGGCAACCCTCCTCCACAGGAGTTCCTGTTTTACATTCCAGTAAGTCTTGCTTTGCTGTCACTGTGTAGTGAAATATTTTGTATTGTACCTTCCTACAGACATTGCTACGTGTCAGTATATACGTGATTTTATAACAAATGAAGGCAGAAATTCAATGTGACTAAAAGTGAAGGTAGGTATCAGACTGTGAGAATGCCTCGCCTAAGTTGGAAAAATATTTTGAAAAAAACCTCTCTTTCCCCTTAACCCCACCTGAAGTTTTCTGGTGTTTGGACCTACAAAAATTGCTAAGTTTAATTTCCCGTCATCAGATTATTTCAACAAGAAGCAGTTCTGACTGAAGCAGTTTATCATTTTGAATAAAAAAAAAACCTTGATCTGTTGACATAACAGACAAAGATACAGTAGTGAAAGTACAGGGAATTAATTCACCTATTTTTTTTCTTGACATACACAGATGAATCTGTGTGCAGTTTCTTTTCTTTAGTTAATTAATTCTTTGGTGGCTTAACAGCACAACAAAGAACAAGTATGACAGCACAGGAGAAAGTATAGAACAAATCTGTCAAATGCATAACATGCAGATTGAAAAAAATAAAGGCTTTGATACCATTAGTCATCTTAGCATTGGTGAAATCCACAGACAGATGTGGATTTATAGTCTAAGATTCCTAGTTCTGCCTCCCATGTCCTGCTTCTTTCTCCTATTTTAGAACCCTTTTTTGTTCCTACTGCAGTAGTGAGCAGAGCTGGAGAGAGGCCAAAAGCGGTGGCGTTTTTTTGGTTTGTTTTTTTTTTTAAATTTCAAAAACTGCTTGTCACCCTTTGAATGTAATCCTCATCTATTTTGGACTCATGACAGGTCTGAGCTGCTGAAGAGCAGCAAGGGAGATTGGGAGCTGCAGTCCTCTTATCTCAGAACAGCCATTTAGATTCAGTGAGTCATCCATGGAACTCACTATATGCCAGGGAAACAGAGTATGGTGTCTCTCCTGGTTTCACTACCACTGTGAGTGAGCTAAACAGAATCACAGAATGTTAGGGGTTGGAATGGACCTCAAAAGATCATCTAGTCCAACCCCCCTGCCAGAGCAGGATCATCTAGATCCAAGTCACACAGGAATGCATCTAGGTGGGTTTTGAACATCAAACACCCAAGTTTGTCTTATCTTCAGTCTCCATACTACCTGACACTAGTCCTTTCTCTTAAGGAGAGCTGGAATTGATGATTTCTTTGCAAGACTCAAGGATATCGTAAATCTGTTTCTAGATTCAGAGATAGGAATTAGGGTTTCATTCTGTGCTTGTTTCAAACCTGCTCTAAGTCAAGCTGTTGTAATCAGGGGGAAACTGGGGAACTGGACAGCCAGAAATCAACACTTTCTAATTGGCTAACTGGCTAATTCAAAATACCAGTTCCTGTAGATAACTGCATGTAAAGTAGTGTATACTCTAACAGAATCACAGAGTGTCAGGGGCTGGAAGGGACCCCAAAAGACCATCCAGTCCAACCCCCCTGCCAGAGCAGGATCACCCGTACCAAATCACCCAGGAACCACGATACGGATAGAACAACACTGGCTTCTGCTGTTGAAAGAAATGTGTAATGCAGTATATGCTTCATTTCATGACTTTTCTTTAATGGAATATATCATTCAGATATAGATTTAGAAACAATTAATTTTGCCATTTTGATTTCTGCAACACACTTATGCATAGACTAATTCAGTTTTTTGTTTCTTCCCCTTTTTCTTTCTGTTAAACTTTCAAACTTTGTATTTTAATGTCCTCTTTAAAGTTAGTCATTCAATTAAAGGAGTAAACTGTTAATTGTAGGTGTTTTTTAAAACTGTGGTGTCATGCAGGAAATAAACCTTAGTATTATCAATAGGTAACTATGCTTCCATGAGGCCGTGTCTATACATATTTTGGCATATTTCACGATCCTTATAATAAGAAAAATCCTCAACAAAAAATAATGGTTTAAGCACATCCATATGCAATCAATAATTTGTTTCCCATCCACAGGGAGAAACAGAAGGTATAAGAAGCTCAGATACTTATATAATGACAGATGTGAGACGAAATGCAACAGGAGAATATAAATGCTCTCTAACTGACAAAAGCATGATGGATTCAACCACCATCACTGTACACTGTAAGTCATTGCATTTTTGCAGTGCTCACTAGGATAAAAGCCTATCTTGGACCTTCTGGGATGATCTCTCTGCTTTAGTTATGTAGATTAGTCCAGTTAACCTACAGGAGAACTGAAGGATGTCAGTTTGAAGTAGTTTCAGTTAATTTCTACTTTTTTTACTTTTTCTAATGTATTCTGCTTGAAAACCTTAACTTTCTCAATTCATTTGCTTAGCTACAGACTCGCTTTATGTAACCTTTGTATAGTGTATGATATTATTTCACTGTCACATACGGTGATATTTCTGGTGTTTTATGTTTCACTCGTGAAATATATATATGGCAAATTATTTTGCTCCACCTGTGCTTTAGAATGTACTCAAACACACAAGCTGGCCCACAGTGGTATCACTGAAGATCATCCTTCATAATCAAATTTTCATTAGTCTAATATCTTTTCACCTTATCTCAATGAGGTTAACATGTAAGGAGTCTAGAGAAGAGACTTAGGAATTGATTACATTAGGACAAGGTAGGGTTTTTTCACTTTTCCCAGAATCATGAATGATACAGAGCTCAGTAAAGGTTCTTTAGCTGGATACTAGAGTATTTACACTTTATCATCAACACTTCAAAAGCAACCATTGAACTAGTTGAACCATCGAAGCAGTGGTTGCTTTTCAGTGGTTGCTTTTCATGTCTTTATGTGAGAAAACAAGAGCAGGAACTCTTTCAAACTTTTCTGTGCTATCACAGGCTCTGAAATGAGACTCAGGCCAATAGTAATGGGTTTCCCCTGAAAGCATTAATGGTCTGTAGTCTTCTCAGATGTATAGTTTACAATTGTTATAGTTTTATTTATTTAATTTATTTATTTTCTTTTTTTAATCTTTAAATTTTTTAATTTAATTTTAATATAATTTTTTGTTTAATTTTTAATTTAATTTTATTTATTTGATTTAATTGTTACTGT
>JANIJG010006405.1:44859-68095 GCA_024611175.1 Megaceryle torquata | reverse complement strand
AATTTTATTTATTTGATTTAATTGTTACTGTTTTCCCAATTGTAATAGTTTACAGGTTCAGAGGGAGATGATGGATAATGTATTTTAAAGGCTTCCACAGTAGTTATACTTTACATAAAAAGACCTTTCATATTTGTATACGCGTTTGGTTTTGTTGGTTTTGTTTTTTCTTTTCCTTGGAAGAGGAACAACACACACAATACATGAACAATTACACTATTCCATTTAAAGAATATTTTGCATTTAATAAGGTCATCTGCTGTTTTCCTACTTACCCCTTCTCTTTACCAAGAGTCAGGGTATGTAATATGTGAAGAGACCTCTGTGCTACTGACACTATCTGCCCAATATCGAAGTTGGCTTGCTGGTAGTTTGCTGTGGTAAAACTGACCCTTTTCTTTTAGTCCATGTGGATTGCTTGTCTACTTGTACTTCCATAAATAGTTACTTTAAAGAATAGAATCCTCAGCTCCAAGTTACTTCTAACAAGCCAGTTTTCCTTTCTTTGCTATTTTGTCTGCATATCAGAAGAGCTTTACTAGAAGCATGTACTTTCTTGACAGAAATCTTTCCAGTGTTGACAGCTAGTAAAGCTACTCGGAACTCCTAGATGCAATTTAGCACTCCACTGCTTCATTTAGGATTTTCGTTTTGGTTTGATTTGGTTTTCTTAAACACCTCTGTCTGCAATAAAGCCTTTGCTTAAGTGAGGCACAGTGGCCTGGAGTGGTTCAGTAATTGCTGAATGCCCAGACCATGCTCTGTCTTTAAGTTACTTGGGTGTCTTGCTTTACACTGGTCTAAGGCATTTCAGCAGCATGTTTTCTTGTGAAAACTCATCTAAAAAAGTCATAAAACTCATAGATGCTTTATAATATCCTCCTTCATCTTTCAGTTGCTTACTTTATATTAATTTTCCAGCATAACTTAGTAATTTTTAGTATTTTTTCCTTCTAATGTACTTACATATTTTTGGTATAGCTTTTCAGATATTTTATGCCTCTGTGGTTTTTGTCCTTCAATTAATACTTATTAATGCCTATCAAATCCTACCTTTTTTCCTCTTTTGCTTTATTGCTCACCTTTTTGCATATGGATTAATATTCGTGTCTGCACTGTCACACTAAAAAAGCCTTCATTCTGAGTGAGGTCTTCACCTCCAATCTTGACACTTTAGATTTTTTTATTTTCACTTAAAAAAAAAAAAAAACCAAACACAAAAGGCAATATAATGTTTGTAGTTAGTAAATCTGTGAAACTATTTGTAGTAACTTGTTACATTTCAACTATAGTGTTTTTTCTGAAAGAGATTTTATTGAGCATTATAATTATACTGGTTCCTTTCAGTGTCTAGGTAGAGAAAGCTACTTGCTGGTATGAAAAATACATTAGCACATGGCAATTCTTAAATATTTTTTGGTAGCAAAATATTCTGCCTCAATACCAAGCTCTTTTTCCAAGATTAATATAAATTATGAGATTCACAGAAAGCTGAAAATTTACATTAAAGCTTCTCATAAGTTACCTATAATGTTTAGGAAATACTTAATCTCTAAAGCAAATTTGGGGGGGGGGGCAGAGAAAGAGTCCTTTCTTGACCCACAGAACATAAGTGAGAAACAGGACAACCTGACCTCTTGCCCATCAGAGCAGGTGCAGGATTTGTGCAACAATGTCCCAGTTTAAAGTCCAGCAGAACTGAGTGCTTGTGGTTGGCATGGTTTGTCCCTCAACAGAGGGAGCATCACAACAGGATGTATGTTGTGGGTTTTGTACACTAGGTTGCTATTTTTTCTGCTCTGTTCCTTGAGTGAGTTTGCCCAGGATCAGATGAGGAAAACTGGTCCATGCCAGGAAGAAAAAGGGAGGGAGCTGGTGCCAAACCTGTTTATAACCAGTTAAACTGCTATAAAAGCACATACTGAGCAAGGCAAGGAAAGCACCTAGCAGTAGAGGGTGGGTGTAAATTCCCTCAGCTATGAAGGAGCAGGTGACTGTTTCAACCCACAGTCCATTTTCTTTATCTCTTGCTATAATAGATTCTGCATGTAAAACGCAGAATGGATTAGGGCTGTGGAGCTTCCTTTTAGTGATGTTTTCCTTTCTGCTAAAAGGCATTTTCTACAGAAATAGTTTAGCAAACCTTCCAGTAACTTAAAGGTTTTAGAAATTTTGGATTTGTGGTTTTCCATAGGTATTTTTTGTAATCTTTTCTTGTGATACAGACTCATTGAAAACACAGGGGAAATCAGCTTTTGAGTGTCGCATGGAAAAAAAAAAAATCTTTTCTTGGCATATCAGGAGTAGTTTCTGGTTTTCTGCTAGTATGTTTGGGGAGTTCAGGCTACAGGCAAGTACCATGCATAGTTCTTTCAGTAATAGCACCATTATTCCACCGGAGGCCTCCTTTAAAGGCTGGGAGCCTGTCCTATATGTGCAATTTCAAAACTGAAATGTTAGCCCCAGTCTTCCCCTTCCATACTGCTCTCACATAATGCGGTAATAATGTGCAGAATGCACTCTTTGTCTCTTTCCTATGCTACTTGGTATGCAAAGACAGCACTGAAATCAATGCAAGACTTCAAGTGAGACCACATTAAGTGCTCACATATATTGAAAATGGTGTCTGATGAGAAGTTTGTTTATGAAGAACATTTCAAAGAAATGGGAAATGTATGGAATATTCTTGCAACAAAGTTTTCCTTTCAGTGGCAAGGAAAATTAATTTTGACAGTATTCTGTATGCAAGAAATATTTTCTCTTCATACTTCTGTACCAGGAAGAGATTATTTACTAATGGAACATATAAGTTGAGAGGTAAAAGTATCTACATCACATTTCTTTGTGGACCCTACAGATAAATTGGCAGAATATTAATCCAAATCATATTGCTCTGTGTGGAGTTCCTAGAGGGGATCCTATATTAAACAGTAGCTTAATTCTGTACTTGCCTCATAAATCACTGTACAAATACTGCTCTGAGCTATGCAGTTCATCTTGTGCACTGTAAATTTTCCTGAACTTCTATAGCAACCAAGACCCCTGTGCAAGAGGGAGGGTAGTCTCAGTTATACCACAAAAAAGGGATGTGGAGGTGGCAGCAGTCGTGCTACCCTGGTGGAAGACTGGACTGGGCTCAGTGTCAGTCTTACCTGAGATGAAGGCCAAAAATTTAAGGCTTTTCTGCTTCCTGCGGTGCATGTGAGAGGAATCCCTCCTGTATGGTCTTTGGTGATCAAAAGGGTTAAGTAGATGTTGAAGGAAAGTCAATGGCGGGGAGGGGGAGTATCTTAGCTTTTTCTTCAACTACCCCTCTGCCTTGGTACTATGTGCTCAGGAGTAACAGAGCAAGAAGAAACACATCCCATACACCATCTGAATCTATATACAAAAGCTCACTGGCTGAGTCTTGTCCTGTTTTTTGGTTTTTTTTGTTTTTTCTTGTGGAAGCATTGGTAAGATCTAGAGAATCTTGTCAGCTTGGTTACATTTATGAGTTTGGGGAGGCAGGGGGAGTAATCCATGTAGGAATACAGAAACAAAATACCATTTTATGTCTTTGATCTTTGCTTTACTCATGCACAGATGAAAGTACAGTTCTTACGACCTCTTTGACTAGGCGTTAAACTTATAACACAGATAGCAGTGCAGACTAATAGTACAGGATGGACCCTAGTTGTTCCCTGAAGTTCTGCCTTTAATTACAGTGGTGTTCCCAAGGCAACGACAGAATGAAGCCAGTAGCTAAGTTCACTGTTTTGTTAAGGAAAACTCACTATTTTCCCTTTCCTCTACTAACTGTGATTTTGCCTCAAGCTTTTTTTAAACTCTGCTTAAAAGCCAAAGGAATGTTTAGCAGCCTTTTTCCAGCAAGTACTATATTTGTGATGAAATCATGTGTTTGCCATTTGAGAGAGTATGTGTGTGTGTGTCTGTGTGAGTGTGCACACGCCTCTGCGATAGTCATTTGACCAGGCAACTTGGCTTACAAGCAAGGCACTGTGAAAGGGGAATCTTTTAGCTTGACAAACTCGGGTTTTCTTTCCATGTAGGATTTTTTTTTTTTAATATATATAAAAATAAAATAATATATATAGAGAAAGAATCACTAGCCTGCCAATCCATATACAAGAAATAAGCTAGAGCAGTGTTTCCTGATCTTTCTGTTACTGGCACTCGCTCTCTCTTGTGCCAAATGCAGCTACTACTGACTGCAATTTCCCTGGAGCCAAAACAGGTCAGACAAAGCTTGGACCCTGAGTTAGACAAAAATGGGTTTTTTTAAGTTACAAATGAAAACAAATAAAGGGCCTCGTGTGTGGCCCCCTAACCCTATAATTCAGACTCCTCACCTCTTTAGTCAGTATTGTGTATCATGCACCCTGTATTAACCATCCTCCTACTCTCCCAATACTGAAGATAAAAATCAACTTGTTTGACATTATCAGATTAGAGACAGTTACCCCTTGTCCTCCTTTAGTCTTTTTCACTCTTACTATTTAGGTTAATCTGCCCTCACTTGCATGAGCCATCACTTGAATGAGCCCTCCCCTGAAGATACATTTCTACTTGGTCCGTAGCAAGCTACGGCAGTCTGTGCTTGTGCTTTCAAGATGCACATAGTGCTGTTGAAGTACTCCTTCAGCTTCTTGTACTTCCTCTGTCATTCTTTTAGCCGTACAAGGTGAAAAAATGTGTCAATTTGTCTAGTGATTAGTTAGTTTTTGCTTTTCCCTTTAGCCTACAATTACAGCAAAACCGTGAATGTTCTGCAAGGCCTATTTTAGAATAATTCTTTCTTCTCCCATACTTGTAAAATTGACTTTATTGAAGAAATGAAATCTTTAATTTAATGAGTGCAATTAGTCACATTTTCTTTCCTTGATAAGCCTATGAAATGGACCAGCCTTTCCAAGATTAACTTTTGACAAATGTTCTTTCTATCCCAGATTTGGATTTGCAGCTTACTCCTAGTGGAGAAGTCACAAAACAGATTGGAGAGGCCCTGCCTGTGTCATGCACAATTTCTTCTAGCAGAAATGCAACTGTGTTTTGGATAAAGGTCAGTAATTTGTCTACTTCACACTTCATCTGAGTATTCACCTCTTCGTATTAATGCTGCTGCTTTGGTGTTTTGGAAGGAAGGAAGATATTTGTTGGACTTGTTAAAGAATATTGTTAAAATAGATCTTATATATATGGCTAAAATGAGGGTTACTGACTCAAGCTGATGACTGAAAATCAGTTACTGTTATTGGCTCAATTTTCAAATGGAGAGAAGTAATGCCCACTGTAACACAAATATAACTTTTATATTTATGAAAAAAAAAAAAAAAGGCTCTTTGAGAATCAGGTCCCTCTAGGAATGAAAGCCCAGTTGGAGGCATTTGGATTCATTAATTGTTTTCTCAGAGTTAAGCTTGGTCTTGGTTCCAATAAACATAACAAAAAAGGACGAGGCAGGTTGAGAGATCGGATGTTAGTAAGTGGTGTTCAGTGGCAGGTGAAAAAGGTAGCTATCATAGATGGTGGGTTTAAATTAAACCTGTACAGCTGGAAACATGATACGTGATGGTTGTTTAGTAGCATATGTTGATCTCAGAAGCCTTGCCTAAAGAAAAGTTGCCTGTGCTTCAGATTGTATCACTAGTGGTTTTGAACAGCCTCCTAGAAAAAGCTCAGAACTAATAATTGGTCCCATACATGCCCTTGATTTGAAAGCAGAGTTATTCAAGGAGAAGGGAGGTGGCTTTTATCATCTGCAGCAGTTCCCATTTTTGATGCTGTCAGCTATTCAAACGTAGTTACTAATGGGGGAACTCTTAAGAGTAAGGCTCTAATCTACCAAAGCACGTGGAGAATTCTGTTGATAATAGTCACATTTGTAATTTAGAGGTTAATATATTCTGAGTTAGAATTCACGTCGGTTAACTCTTTACTTGCCAGGACAATACCAGAATGCAAACAAGTCCATCATTTTCAAGTCTTCAGTATCAAGATGCTGGAAACTACATCTGCGAAACTACTCTACAGGAGGTTGAAGGATTAAAGAAAAGCAAGACACTTAAACTTATTGTGGAAGGTAAGGGAGCAGATAGCTATGATTATTAATTGTTCTTTTCAAACAAAATGGTTACCTGTAATATTGTTCTTGTAGGAAAACCTCAAATCAAAATGACGAAGAAAACCAACACAAATAAAATGTCTAAAACAATTGTCTGCCATGTAGAAGGTTTCCCAAAACCAGCAGTGCAATGGACAGTTACTGGTAGTGGAAGCATCATAAATAAAGCAAGTATCTTTCTTATTACTTTATTCATCAAAAGATAGTGCAAAGGAGGTGTGATTTAAATCAAGAAACATTTTCTAGGTAATGAGATTGAAGACACTAAGTCTATTTCATTTATCTAAGAGAAGGTTAAGTAGTAGCTGCATGGTACTCACATGGATGATTTCTGATGATAAAGGTCTTTTGAATAGAGCAGGTGAAGGCAGAGAAGATCCACTGGCTACAAGGCAAAGCTGGAAAGAAAAAGATTGCAAATTAAATATGCATTTTTAAGTGAAGGTACTTAGTAGTTTTATCTGAGTAATGGGGTGATTTTGCCATTGCATAAAGAATTTACAAATAACGATGGAACTATAGAACTCGCATTAGAAAGCAAATGGGTACTTGATGTAGGCATTAACTGGGTGAAATGTAATGAAATGTGGCAAGTACAAGTCAGAAAATACAGTCAGTGTAGTTCCTTACGGGCTTTGCAGGTTTTATCCTGATTTTTATAGTTGTTTTTGTATGTTTATTCCTGTTGCTTCTCACTGAAAATAGAACCATAATGCAGTCATCCTTGGGGAGAAATAAGGAGTACCCATGTACAGCAGGCAAAATGCATGGAAAATAAGCAAACTGAAGTATTTTCGTATTGTTTTCCAAGTCACATGCAAAGCATGGCCACATTTTGCCTTGTCAGGAAAAAAATAGATTAGACATTTAGGCAAGCAGTAGGAAACTCAAAATACAGTGCACAGTTCTGTAAATTTCATTACTCCATTTGGTTTTCCTTTAATCCTACAGGAATTACATATAGCTGTCAAAATTTGTCCATTTACTTGAAGCTATAGGACAGGAATTGTCTTTAAGCCATATAAATGATTGAAAATAATTTTCTCTGGACATTGTGTTAACCTAAGAATGATGTACAGCAAATTAAAGGAACAACTTCGCATCGCTATTACAGTACACATACTGCAGTTACTACTAACTACATGTAGCTTGGCAAAATAATGCTTAGTGTGGAAACAACTTGGAAAGCTACAAAGTGGAAAACTTAGAGTGATTATCTTCTTTATAAGGACAGAAATGAAAAACAGCAAGATGGAAAGAAATGAGACCTTAGGAGTTTGGTTTGGGGTTTTTAAGATTTTTGTCACTTGGAATATTTTTTGGATAGTCAAAAGAAACTAAAGCAAATGCAGACAGTGGTTAACTTTCTCAACAAATGCCTCTTTATCAGTGATCTTACAGTGCACACTACACAAAATATAGCTGTAACTGGATATCTTGGCCAAAGTGTTGTCTTGCAAATATTCACATTACCATTTAATAAAATAATTATTTCTATTGGTATTGTTTGGAGAACTGAAATATAAGTTCAAAGTTATTTCTCTCTGGACATTTTCAGTTTGTAATGCATTTATTGTTCTTTGAATTTTTCAAGGATACATTTATTTATTTATTTATTTTACCTTTTCAGACGGAGGAGACCAAATATGTTAATGGCAAATTTTCCAGTAAAATTGTAATTGCTCCTGAGGAAAATGTGACTTTAACTTGCATTGCAGAAAATGAGCTAGAAAGGACTGTGACCTCCCTGAACGTCTCTGCTAGTGAGTGTCTTCTAAAGACCATTTCTGTAATGTCATAATTCCACATAAAGTACCCACACTTCACAGTCATATGAAGAGTAGGTCTGCATAGTAAAGATACTAAGATATGTAACCTTTTGTCTTGGGTCAAGGAATGGTAAATCCTCTCTGGATCACTAGTACATTAATAGCTTTCTGGATGAAGTCACTTGGTCTTCATGACTTTCCTGGCTAGCCATCTCATTTATGCAATATATTATTTGGAAAAATAAATAATATTACAACGTGATAGTACAACAATATTGAACAATACATAATTTATGAGACAAAAGTCTCTATTTATTACTAAACTAACATAATGTTTTAGCCCCCAAATACCAGTTTATTATTACTGGAATGACACAGAACAGAAATCAGCCATACTGGGCGTTAATCAGATGTCACTTTTCAATGATGAAATGTTGTGAGAAGCTACAAGTTTGTGGAAGGGTAGCACAGAAATACTCAGATCTATTTCTGAGATTAATATTAAAGGTTTTGAATAAGATTCTACAATTGGATCTGTTATATAGTTATAAGGGAAAGACTTTGGCTTATAGATAAGATTAATTACCATGTTGTTTGGCAAACACTATATTAAGTTTCAGTGTTTCTGACATTGCTGTAAAGAGGCGATTAAAGGTAATGTTCAGGTATTTCACATTCTGTCTTTAATTTTAATATTTTTCATTCCAGTAAGTATTCCAGAATACGATGAGCCAGAGGACAGAAATGGTATGTATGGTTTTCTGTCTCCATAGCCCTTTCTGTTGATTGTCTCAGTTCAAGACCACTGTAGTGTCACTGAACAATTTCCACAGTCCCTCCAAGTTAGACTTGATTTGAAATAGCTGGTGCTGTGATAGACTAAGAATGTGTTTGTCTTGAAGCTGCAAATCTGTTCTTAAAAACAATGCCTACCTTTTTTTTAATTTTTACTTTCTGACTACTTGTTTCTGATGAAAATTCATTAATGGTGTTATGCTTTACTTTATTATAGCTCACCTCATTAACTTTTCTTCTTTTCTTCAGATGACAATAGTGAAAAGGTTAATGACCAGGCAAAGCTAATAGTGGGGATTGTAGTTGGTCTTCTGCTGGCTGCTCTGGTTGCAGGTGTTGTCTACTGGCTCTATGTGAAGAAATCAAAGTAAGAAATTATGGAAAGTTTGATACTAAATTGAAAAAAATATAATAATAAGCAGAAATGTATATTTACCTGTTTTCCCTGCAGCACTCCAGTAGTCTGAATGAGGAAAAGTTATTACAGTAGATGCCCTTAACAGAGAAAGAAAACTTGGTACATGTGATTGGCTTGTCCTGATGCTTAACAGGACTCATCTCCTAGAGGTGGGGTCCAAGGCTTTTCACAGATCATCACCTGTAATGAGGTTGGCTTTCCTGACAGCCAAGTCTGGGTGAATCTTGCATTTAGATATATTATCTGCTACTTAATTGTGGGATGTTACTTCTATGTGGCATTACTGGTACTAACAGCTGTCTTCATTTAGAGGTTGGGTAGCTTGTTTGCTTTAAAAACAAATCATGGATAAGTCTAAACCATCTCAGGGAGAAGAAAGATCCTGAATTAATTTGTTCATATATACTTTGAGATCTCTAAAGTAAAATTAGTAAAGATAGACTTTGTACTGCTGAAAATCTAAGAAGCTATCATCCAACTCGGAATGCTTTAGCCATCCTAGGCATAGAACAGAATTTGCCAGTGAGGGCTGCTTGCTTTAAAGTGTCTATGTTATTACACATGCTCAATTTAGAAAATAAACTGGCTGATCTCAAAAAGTAACCATGTTTCTCCATCCTTTTAAGCATGGGCATGCCGTTTGACCTTATCCACATACATTTGTCTCCAAGGAGAACTGAGGGCAGGCTTGATCTCTGAAGGGTTCTTACCAGCTGCTTCTTAACAGGGAAGATTAAGGTAGTTATGCGTAACACACACAAATCAGTATAGGTATAGAAGCAATCTTGAAGTTCAGTTCTTTCTATGACCTTACCTTAAAATTAGAGCAAATGAGATCTAAAATATACCAGTGGGATTTTACTATGAATAAATGTGTCTTCATTGATGTGAAAGTACAAGGAATTCTCCATCTGCTTGAAAATAACTATTTTTTTGGATAATACATAGGAATTTTACTCCATCCATAACTGAGCAAGTTTTAGAAGCTTTTCAAATAAAGAATTGCTATAAGCTACCCAAGCACAGAACCACATTCAGATATACAGGAAAAAATATTTTTGCAAAACTTATGCTTCTTCTGGTAAAATAGAAAAAGTAGTAATAATGTTGAATTCCTCCTCCTACACTTTGCTACAAGTGTAATGTCTAGAATAATTTTCTTTGGTCTTTCCTTTTTGAATACGACAATGTGGAATCATGAAACTGTGGTTCACTGGTTTGGGTTTTTTGGAAGAGAATTTTGAAGGAGGGCAGAGAAGGTAAAGTATCTTTCCTTGTACTGTTACATAGTGCAAGAAGAGTTAACCAGAATTGTAGAATGTAGCATATCATTTGCTGAGATGAGTTTACAACTTCAGGTAACTTTTTCCTCTTCAAAGATAGGATACGGTGTATTCTCAGTGGACAACACTTCTTTTCCTCATGCTCAACTTCTCTTCTACAAGCTTAGAGTAAAAATTAGAGCTAGAATTGATTAGATATGTTCACTGGCAACAAAATAAAAATCCCTTTATGGTTAAATAATAGTCGCTGGCCTCTGAAACCCTTAATTGATGCATCGTCACTGACAATCTCCTGTTCTCAGCATATATTTAAGTTGATCTGTTGTTATCCTCCCTGCCTTCTGCACACCATACCTGCAAGAGCAAGCAGAATGTCAGTACCTATTCTGGCAAAGTTTTCATTACAAATTATACCCTAGAAATCAAAGCAGACCTTGCAAAAAGCATCTTTCACCTTGAGACACAGCCTGATGTGACGCACACAGTGTCTGATCACAATCCCTCCATCTCCTTTACAGGCCAACAGTTAGTAGTTAGTTAGTTTTTGAACCCACCCTTGAACAGTAACTCACCTAATCTCTATCCCCAAAGTGACGCCAAAGGAAAGTCTGAGAAGGCAGCAGCAAAGAACTTTCCAAGTCTGCCGAGGCAAGAAAAACATTACTTTTTTTCATTATTGGTGTTGTGGTTTGTATAATTTTCTATTGTCTTGTCATCCACACTAAGCAGGAATTAGACTTGTAGCCTTGGAATATATTCACAATAAATCACTTATATAGTTATTCCCTGCCTCAGCTCCACTTGATGCAAAAGCTGATTATTGCCACTTATTCTTTTCACTATGAATATTATCACATAAATCAGGAACTCCTCTGTATTCCACATCCTGCAACCAGCCCCTTCTTGAATAAAGTGTTGAGGCCACCTACCCCAGCATGCCATGTTTCTCCTTCATCTGAGCAGAAGGCCAGAGACTTGTTTTCTACAGGTTTCTCCTTTTCCCAAAAAGGGTATTTTAAACTAATTTGCAATGAGCAGAATATAACTTAGCATTTCAGAATATTTCTAAAATTTTGTCAGACCTCCACTGAGTAATTCTAGGACACTCATCTTCACTAAAACCTCCACATACGAAATTTTCACCTTGTCAGAAACAGCTGAGAGTACAACAGAAAGCAAATTTAGGAAGAAAATAATGCACCCAGCACCCTGTATCCCAGTTCTCTAGGCATGGAAGTTTGCACATAGATTGGACCTTTGTCCCATTTTTGCTCCTTTGGTTTGGAGGTGTACAAATCTCAAGTCACATGAAGCTAGCTCAAGGTTAAAGGGATTTAAAATGCAGTGAAGGAAAATTCAGCTGGGCAAATTGAAGCACAGTGGCAGCAATTTTAAGATTATTCATACTCAGAGCACACCCAACTCTTGAAATTCTTCATAGGTCACAGTAATCAAGAATGTTACTGATATCTCTGAAACTGAGCACTTGAAGAATAACAATTCTGCTTTTCTTTTTTTCCTACTTTATAGGAAATAAGCATACAAATCCAAACGTGACAGGCCAAATACATAGGAAACTTGCTGTATTTTTTTAACAAGACATAGCGTTTGTATAGTTTTTCTTGCAGTTCCCTTCCAGAGAAAAGACAGAGTTACCAATATCTATGAGTATCAGTTCATGTCATAAATCATCTGTAAGTGACACAAATTAGAAAATGGTCACTTGTTTCTTGCTGACTGAAATACTTTTCTATCATCTCTGCCTTTTTTCCTGCTGATGAACATTTGAAAATAATAGGAGGAAGTGGAAGACAAGATCAGGGTAAATAGAAAGAGGCTGCAGATAATCCAGATTTGGATGTATGAGACTGTTGGCTACTAGAAAATATTTTGCAACAGTGCATTTGAATGTCTAACCTGCTTATCAAAAGTGATACATGCTATAATGAAATTCATGGCTTTTGCTTCAGCATGCAGAACCACACTCTTGGGTATTCTCTTACCTGTCATTATTGCAAGCTTGGGTAACAAGGACAAAGAGCACTACAGGTTTTCTTCCTTAAACAGTGTTGAGGGCAAGGCCTAGACTTGTGACATTACAAAGCAAATCAGGAATTAAAACCCAACAGCAATTTCTGGGTCATCTATATGCACTATATGTACATATATGTATGCATCTATATGTACAGCAAGTAAAACAATTGAGATGGAAAATGGTCTTAATGTTAAAAACAATGCTATGAACAGTAAACAAAATCCATTAAGATAATGTCCCCTCAGCACACACACACTCCAGAGAAAAGTAAAAAACTCACTTTAGTAACACTTAGAGAGAGACTTTGATTAGGATTCCCTGAGGATAATTATTTTCCTGAAGAGCAAGCGTAAATAAATTTAAAACATGAGTCATTATTTTAGCAAGACCCTGGAATGATCCATGTTTTACAAATTAATTAAAAAAAAAAAAAAAAAAGCACAACCAAAAAAACCCAGCAGCTGAGACACTTAAATAAACTCACAGTCATACAACCAGCTTCTCACTCTTCAGAACAGTATGCCCAGAGCATGCTAAGGTCTGGGCTTTGTGGAGCTGTAGATAAAGTGTGAGAGATGGCCTAGGCAAAAGTGGGCTGTCTTACCCTTTTTGGCAAATCCTCAGCAATATTTCCATCTATTGGGACTGTAGTGCCAAGCTGCTCAGATACCATCAGGAAGTCACTCTTGAGTTGCAAATGGAACAAGCTGACAGGAGTTAATGCACAAAAAAAGCAAGAAACTTGTTGAATGTTAAGCTGGCAAATTTGACCTGTGTGTCAGGTCACATCAGGAAGGGATGGAAACCATGTTTTGAGACATTTCTCCTTTACAGACCCAGGCTACATCTGTCAAGCCCCGATGATTGGTGCCATGCCAGGGTCACCTATTCCTCTGCTGTTGGCAGAGCACTGCCAATGGATCACACAGCTGCAACTCAGCACAGAATTACTCTTCTGTCTCCTAATAACACTACTTAAGTAGCACTAAAAAAAGGCAGCAGTATTTCCTGTGCTGAGATAGTAAATCTGCCTAGATATCAGTAACTGGAGAAAAAAATAAAAATAAAAAAATCAGCAAGACCACTAAACCAACCACCACCCTTAAACTTCTGTGTTTCACTCTCAGGCACTGAGAATCTAAAGCCATCTGATTCAGACATGAAAAACTGCTGCTGCTCTCATTTCAAAGAAGCAGTATATACTGTCCTCCAAAAAAGTTCTGCATTGCCTTTTAAATCTCCCATTTTCACTAGTTTTGGCTTTAGGAAAATAGAGGTGACATTTAATGAGGGGAGCAGTTTCATTGAATGCAGAACTAAAATAGAAGAATTTAAAAATCAAAACCTGATCACACTGCACAATCTCCCAGTTTAGTCATTGATCAAAGACAAGTAATGCTCGTTACAGTTCCCTCTGCTGTTAAGCATCAAGTCATATGGGATTCAGTTGGCTTTGGGCACTGTAAAACTCTTGCTAAGAGGCGAAAAAGGATCACACTGAGCCATGCCAATACTCTCTCCAGTCCGCTCGCTTGTCTCCAAGAGAGGACAAAAGCAGCTACATGAGGGCAGACATGCACAATACTGCTTTCTTGCCTCCAAATTATTTCAGCTCAGGTAATTGCCCAAGTCCAGATTCTTTCAACTTTTCATCTCTTTCCCTACGATCTCCAATTTTATAAGACTTAGTTATGGAAAAGACTCATTAGCCACATGACAAGCCCAGTTCAGTGCTATACATAAAATAAACATTTTTTAATTTAAAATAACAAAAAAAAAGTTTTTAAGGGATTATAATAAGTTTTAAGGGATTTAATTTTTTGGGTGGGTGTTTCTTTTTTGCTAGGATTAGAGAGATTTGCGAAAGGTTATTAAGGTCACACAAGGTCAGTCTCTACCAAAGCATTGAATTTTCTTCTTCATTGCATCTCACATCCTTTCCTTCTGTGCACATCATGTTTCAGTTTTTGAATACCGAAAGAAAGTAGACAGTTACTGCACAATAGAAATTTACCAGTGTAGAACAAGTTTCATTCCGATACAATCTCAGCATTTTAAAAATTAAATTTGCCTGCCGTAAGCTGGAGTTCGGAGCTTTGCAAAGTGAGTTTTCAGCACAGACGCTTTCCTGTCACGACACACAAATATAACAGAGGCACTCTACTACCAGTAAGAAAAGGTAAATGCAGCTTTGAAGCATTAAAACTTAGAGCCACTCAAGAAATAACCTATTCTAAAAACATGATGATTTCAGAATGGTCCCATTCAGTGTAGACTGATTTGGGGCCCAGTATTCCATGCCACCCTGCCCTGGCATTCCAGTTCAAATGCTGCTTCCCAGCCCAGAGAGCAGCATTTCATCAGCTCAACTGTACTCTCTTAACAGTACCATTCAAGGCTACCTCAACTCGTAGGGCACACGTAGTGCTCAGCCACTGCTGGTGGCCTTTGCTCAGATGGAGGATATGCACAAAAACACTCCGCTAGCAAAAGTTCAGATCAGTGGGTTTGGGAGGTGCATACCTGCATGGTTTCAGCGTGACATGTCACACTATCTTGCTAACCTGTGTCTTCATTGTATTTTGCAAGTCAGTGTCACTATGGGTCTTTACCCTGAAGCAAGGGTGAGCATATGCATGAATCTGTCACAACAGATGTTACTTTTCTGTAGGGGAAACAAATTATCCATAGAGAAAATGCGTATACAATAATCTGCTTTGACACAAGGGATTTACTTTGTCCCACTCAAACACATTTGCCCATTTACATTTTAAAAATTGCGGCCTTCAAAATGTTATCGCAGCACTGCAGGAATCTTTCACCTTGGCAGACAGTGAGGCTTCTCACATATTAAATGAATGGCTTAGTGGTTTTATTGTGCTAAGCTAAACTAAGCACTTAACTCATTAATTCATCTCCTCTACTTGCATCTAAGGAAGACCTACTAATTTAAATGAGGCATACCTCTTTTTTTCTCCTCCCCCCTCAAACATTTACACAATCTCTTTACCTGAATCTTGTCAGTCATAGCTAGCACAGATCTAGAAGTAAGAGTGGGCTTTTTTTTTTCCAGCGTTCCCAGAATTTTCATTAATACCTTCACGTTTAAAGAGCTTCCGTTTGGCACGGGCTCTGAAAGTCTAGAAGTAGACAAAAGATTGCTATGTTAATCAAGATATCTTAGCCACACTCATAGCGTTTTTATATGCCTTAAAGCAAACTCTTGTTTATTGAAACAAGCTGCACAATTAATTTGTCAAGAAACATGGATCTGCAAAACTGGTTTAACCTCACTAAATGTCTGCTAGCTCAGAATAATTCTGAATTCCTCCGGAAGTAAATCAAATATACACAGCCCTACTGCAATACTCCCTGTGGTACTAATGCTGGTGGGGGGACTGGTACTATTGGCCTATTTACAGACATATGCAAGCCTATTGCTCTGCTCGAAACAGAACTGTAAGAGTTTTCTGGTTTACTGAGAGGGGAGGAGACAGCATCGTTAATGTGAGGATGGCAAAAATATTATGTAGACATGCAAAAGTGACCTTATTCTTTCATTATAGGACAGCATCAAAACACGTAGACAAAGATCTTGGAAATATAGAAGAAAACAAAAAACTAGAAGAAAACAATCATAAATCTGAAACTTAAGAGACAAAAGGTGTCAGTCATCGTTCCAGGTAAGCATTTCATATTGCAGCGTTTCAAATCTCTTCATCTACCAGTTTTCCTTAGCAATCCATGCCTAGAGACCACAGCACTAGCTTGGAGTCTGTTGCTCACCTTTCAATGTTTAGCAGAGAAGTGATATCAAGTGATACGCTCTCAGGACAGACAGACGCAGCTTCTGGCCAGTTAAGAATTCATACCTGTCTATGCACATATTAAAGAAGCCTGACCTTTAGACCTAACTTGGTATTTCAGTTTATTTTAATCTACATACTTAGGGAAACGAAAATACAAATTTGTGTAATATACCAGTGTGGTATATCTGTGTATGTATGTACACACGCATATGAAGAGTATGTTTAGGTATAGTTTAGAAGGTTTTGAGTTATGGCTTTGAATGTTCACAGGAACTTTCTTTCCTTACTGAAAGCAATAGTGTTTAAGTCTTTGCTTAGCTTGATTCATCATCACTTCCAAGAGGCATGAAACTTTCCCTAGAACATAATCATTCTTTTACTCAAGCTTTCAGATACTTACACTATCACCGATTTTATCCTGGGCAGGGACACTATATTAAGTCAGTAACAATGCAACAAGTATGAAAGTTTCCCCAAGCAGGATCCATACAAAATTAAAAAAAACACGATACAAATAATTTGGTAGATGCAGAAATTCTGTCAGGAATTACAGGAGCGCTACAAAGCACCAACAGCACCACCCACTGTTCCCATATATACACCACTACTGCATATTTATGTGCCACTGCTGCATGTCTCCCCTTGGTACATGAAGAAGAGGTTTAGACCATTTTTCTTACCAACTGATCAGGACATTTTAAAGTAGCACTGTGGTGGCACAACAGTATGCAAACCAGCTAACAATTTTGAAGTTTCTTGAGTTAATCATCAACTGTTCTTAAAAATGAGAATAGGAAGTGTTCTGTGGTGGTCCATTGTGAGTGGAACTATCACATTTCATATTTAGATTTTTTTTAAATTATTATTTAAATAACAACAGCTCTTTTTATTAATAATTAGAACTGAAAGTAAGGTGCAAGGTACCATTTTTGCACTAAATATTCAGAATTCACTAGGTAGAACAATAGTATCTAAAGAGACAGCACTGCTGTGTGTACTTTGCTGGCAATACCACTGGTTTATTAGTTTCAAAGAGGGAATTGGCAATACCAAAATTATGCCTTATCACTGATTGAAAATTGAAAAATAAATTTAGATCTTGAAAATGTAGCAGTGTAAATACCCAGCTTTTCTATTGCAATTCTGTGGGAAAATTCTGTAATTTTTTCAGTTAGGACCTGGTTTGTATTTTGTTTCTAGACCTGGTACCTTCTGCAATATTGAGGTGACTTGATAGAGCTGATGTTAGCGGAGGGTGTTTATTGAAGTTGGGAGTTCAAATAACATTGTGTGCCTTCAGCACAATCTTTGACAATATTTTATTTCTTCAGATCAGTACATCTACATAAAGGAAAGCTTATCCATAAATCCATTACTTACCAGATAAACTTACCATATTTACGGGGAACACTATTGCAACAGCTGCTCTTATCATAAAGCGTTCTCTCTCATCATTGGATGGCAGAAGAAAGTATTATTCCTGTAACAGTTTGTTTGAGTGTTAGATACTGAGTTTGGTTAACATGTTTAAAAATGTTTAACTGGCTTTATCTTTTGTATTTTCAGAGAATACATATAGACCAATTGAAGCATGAACGTGGATTGTATTTAAACATATACAAAGAAGTGACAGCTATTCATGGTTTGAGTATTAAACAGATCATACTACCAAGTTTTCAAAGGATTTTAGATGCAATTATCTCAAGCTAAAAAACCCCACAAACTAATTTTGGCAACGGCCATGATAATAGGTCACCATGTTGTGTTCTGTTTGAAATATTTTTTTGTAAATGTCTGCACTGAAGATTTCTTTTTGTTTGTCTTTATGTAAATTTTTTACGTAGCTATTTTTATACACTGTAAGGCTTTGTTCTGGGAGTTGCCGTTAATCTGATGTATAGTGTAATGGGTTTATTTCAATTGTTTTTATGACACCCTTTGAGCAGATACATGTCTGATTCTGATTGTTATCAGTGAAACCTCTGCTTTGTAGCAAATACATAGAGTGTAAGATTGTCTTAAAGGAAAATGTCAAACTGCTTCTTTCATTCTTTGAAATCACAGTAAAAAGGAAGGGTCACAGCTGTGACAAGAATAATTGAAATTGTTAATGAAAGTGAATATTTAAAAAACACTTGCAAAGCTAAACTGCAAGAAAGGGAATCATGAGTTTCCACAAGGAAGTCTGGGTACTGAGCAAGGAACACAATGAGAAATTCCTGGCCTATGTAAAGACGGTGGCTAATAATCCTTTTCTTCTAGAACGAGACACACATTGTATTGTTATATTATCAGATGTCTTTCATCTTAGAACTAGGATAAGGAACTGGAATTCTGGATTAGTTTTTATTCCTTTATGTCATCTGCTGCCTTAAAGTACTGTACCTTTTCTTCATTTCAAAAAGATACCAGTCAGAATTGGAAACTTTTTCTAAAAAGTGGTCATATCATAGCTGCATTTTTTTTTTTTTACCCACAAGAATAGAATATATATATTTTTTTTGTGTGTGTGTTTTTGTTAACTATGCTACAGATATTGAATGCACCTTGAGATAATTTTAGTGTTTTTAACTGGTACCTAATTTATCAAACAGTACATATAATTGTAACAATGAAATGTCTATGTATCTTTAGTTACATTCAAGTTTGTAACTTTATAAACATGTTTTATGCTTGAGGGTATTTTTAGAATGGTACTGATACAGAAACATTTTGGGGTAAATGGCCAATAGAAAGTTGTATTTAAAGAAGAGAAATCGCATTTTATGCAGAGAGTTAGTTTCTGGAAGAAAGAAACAGGCAGCTCTGATGGAGAGGAACAGCAGAGTAAGCAGAACATCAGGTTTCCACTTACAGATATCCAGGGAAAAAGTAAAGTTTTTATAGACTGGTAGGCATAAATAAATAAATAAACAAAAGAAAAAGATGGACGTTAGGAAATGTATTTTGCCACTTTTGCATTATTTAGGGGGAAGAAAACACTGTTACTTGTAAATTTGTAAAATGTTAAATGTCTGGGCAGTAGTGACTGATGTCTTAATAAAAGCTTCCTGTAGTGCATTGGCATGGATCAAATACATAAGATGTCCTATAAACTCTATGCTGTATAAAATATTAGAGGGAAATCCTGTTATAATGCCTCTAAACTTTGATTTGTTACTGTTTTATTTGGCAAAAAGAGGAAAAAAAAAATTAATCTTGGTCAGTATTTAAACCAAAGTAAAATGGGGGAAAAAACCAAAGTAATTTGTTTTGCATGGCTAAGCCATTCTGTTATCTCTGTAAATATTGTGATTATTTTTTTTCTTTTTAGAATTTTGTTAAAAAAATTCTAAAATTTTTAAACACCTGTTTTTCCAAAATAAAACGTGAACACACAAAAAAAAGTTACTTTATATACAATTATATCTTTTTCTTTTGGTGCGAGAACACTGCCAAGTGATACACATTTTTTAAAAGAAGCCCGTAGTGGGTGTGACTCAAAACAGGAAAAGTTGTAACAGAGTCCTGTGAAGGGGTATGCCAACATCACCTGTCTTTGTTTATGACACTACAACTAATTCTTAAATACAGAGAAGAAACCTCCAAAGATCCTAAGGGAAAGCATAGGGAAGGGCTGAAAACTTTCATACTACTCTCTGGGAATACCAGGGAGAGAAGACAAAAAGTCCTTCAAATTCCACAGCTACAAAAAAGGAGTAACAACAACTCGCCTTACGGGATTCTGTTAGATCTCCTATGCACTTTAAGTCGTCAGTCCTAGGAGTTGGGTTTTTCACTGCTCCAAGTTCACTATAGGCACATTTCAACAACCAAGAGTGCAAAAGAATTAATGTTTCTATCCATGCCTAAACAACAATAAAACTGAAGTATGTCTTCACTTGCTTGTCTGAAATCTCAGTTTACAAGAACATGTGTGAACACAGGGGAAGGCAGGACTAAGCCTGCCCCTGAGCCTCGGTGGAGTCTGGCTGGGATGAGAAGCCTCACAAAGCCCAGAGTAGGCTCAGCATGAGCGTAAGCTTAGCTTAGGAGCTAAGCACTTGGTCAAGGGAAAAACCACCGAAAGTTGACACAGGTCTTCAAGTGTAACCTGGTTAAAAAACACACCCTACTAAGAATCTTAGGGAGTCTGTTCAAATCTGGTTTTGTACACCCCTTCAGAGTTCAACTTCAGTTTACTGCACTTGGGAAGTAAAAGCTCACAAATGGTTCAAAAGCAAGGCATGGGGGACTTGGGAGATTTCCTCCTGGTTTAAGGTTGGGAAATTAAGACAGTTTGTGGTTTCTGTTCATGGCTCTACAGGAAACTGCCACTGAGCTTGGAATAAACCCTCAGGTTTGTCAGTATTGCTGCAAAGGTGGCGTCATGTAAAAATACTCCACAGACTTCCCAAGCAACACTAAGTCCTCAGAAGCAGTAATACCAGAGCTATAGCTGTACTGCAGTGGGCATGACCCACTAATAAACCACTCTTGCAGAAACACCATAAGGGTGCAGTCAGAAGGTGAGGCTTTCTGAAAAACTAAGTAGTTAAGATCAACACAACAAAAGGCAAAGCATCAGGGATGGTTTGTACTGGTTCCAAGTGCTACCAAACAGCCTCTGTTCTAGGGCTTTACTGTGCTGCTGGGGCTAGCAGCTAGTCAGAGCTTTAACTAGTGTTAAATGCTTACCAGCCTGCTGGCCAGTAAAACAAACCATCCACACCTAATCATCTCTTTGTTATCCATGACTTGCTGTCATCAACCCAGCGCTACAGATGGTTTTGGCAATATGTTACACTTTCTTCTGGACAGAGTTTTTATTCTGTCATGCTTTGAAATACATATACAAATAAGTAGCCCTAAATTCTATATTGATTATTACTTGAACATTATGCGATACTAACCTGAGTTTTATCCATATTGGTACCAGCCCACGGAGACAGGCAAAGAATGACTAAATGTAAAGTCTTCGTCTTCTTTTTTTAAGATAAATTTCTTCAGCAAACAGCCAATATTCACCTAATATCCTCAGCTGCAGGCTGTTGCTGTTAAAGCTGATTTACTTGTAGTACCTCATGTAGCTGGATACCTTCCTGTTGACTTCATGTTTAGACAGCCATATGTATGTAATTATCTTGGCTAAGATTAAGCAGTGACATATGAAATGAGATCATGACCTCCTGTGTCAGCCACATCTGTGCAAACGTTTTCTGTTGATGAGACTGCCTCTCCATCCAGGTGTCTGGTTCCAAGAACTGCCCAATACAATTGTTTTCTCAAACGGAGTTCTCCAGGCAAAAGATGATGGAGGGAACACGGGAGGTACGTTGCATGTGTCTTCTGACCCCTGAAGGCACCCACATTCTTCTGTGAAAGGGTAGCATCATCAAGCTGGCATATTTCAATCTGAGCAAGGCTGACTTCAGCCTTCTGCCACCATGGTGTGCCAGGGAGTGCTTCACTGTATTATAAGCAGGAGAGTAAGAAGGGAGGTAGCAAACACATTAAAAAAAAGGCCTCCCCTCTTCCCCCAACTGTGTATACTTATTATCAAATTATGTCAAAGTTATTTTTTTAAATAAAGCTAACTCTATCCACCCAGGTACTCACAATTCTTTAAATGTCTTGTAATTCATACATTTTTCTCATTTACATTCTAAACAGAGACATTTATTCTGTTAGCAGTAAGGCATTCACTTTGATGTAGTAATGAATTTCATATTGAAAAGGTAGAGCCTGACAAATTATTAGTAAGTTCCAAATTATTAGTTGTTCCTTAGGGAGAGAAGACTAATCACACACCATCACACACCCACTCCCGAAACATTTTGAGTATTCTCATGTTCCACCTGGTGATACAGCTAAGGCTTCGTCTTCTGTTCCCTGTCCTCATGCTCATTTTTGCATCTCCTGTTCTGTATAGATTGATTCTCTGCTGTCCTCACCATCATTTGTTTATTTGTAGGACATTTAGTTCAGAAATGCCAAGGCACCTTGAATAAGTAACAGCAGTTTAACACAACTATAAACATAAAACAGGCGTGACACAGGCAAAGAAAATAGAAGCATACCCAACTTCCCATGCTTGGCCTTCTACATGTTCATATCCAGTGCTCTGGAGCGACTTGGAGTTTCCCCGTTCTGGGAATACATTTAAAAGGAAGAACATAATTGAATCTAAATTCAGGAAATGAAAAAAATGAAAGAATCAAATAAAACCTCATATAGACAAAATAGTACCACAAATTCAATTTCAGTGATGTTGATATAAAAGCTCTCTCTGGTTTTATTACTCCAAATAAAGAAAGATCACACTCATTTCCATGAATTTAAGGAAGTAAACACACAACAAACACAACTGGCCAAAGTGACTGCACTTACTAAACAGAAACAGGATATGGAAATCAGATCAGACCGACATTCTGCTAAAATAAAAGTTAGCAAGATAACCAGTGTGTGAAATAAGATAGTTTCAATTCCGTATGCAATGTCTTTTTAACCCCCACTTGGTGTAACTTGAAGTAATCCATTTTGCAGAGTAGTCTGGTTTTGCTGCATGTCTTCTGCAGTGCTGGGTTCCAGATTTTCCTAATCCAAAACACATCAGAAAGAACAGTAAAGAAGTTTTTCACTGTATTTTTTACACTTATTACAAGCAAGAGTAAGAAGCACAAGTTTGTCAGCAAAAGCTGTCAGAGCTTAGAAACTCATGAGAAAGTAATATTTGTGGCCCACTTCCTTTCACACCTCCTTTTCTGGAAAAATTCAATCATTGGTCCTTCAAAAAAAAAAAAAAAAAAGGGGGTGGGAGAGAGAAAAGGGAGGAGTGAAATTGCCAGTAAATATGAACATAACTCACTTAAAATTATCTTTAGCAAGAGCTGAATTTTTTCAACTGCAAGTCTTAAAAAAAAAAAAAAAAAAAAAAAAAAAAAAAAACGGGCCAGACAAAGCTGGAATAGGAACGTTGCTGGGGTCCCCGCCCCCCAAGGGTGTATCCCGTATGCACGTGGAT